>JAQMYL010000013.1:15326716-15355498 GCA_030014365.1 Clarias pachynema | reverse complement strand
AAACCAAGACTTGTTCGTTTTCCAAGTCAAAATTTATTAAAAATCTTTGCTCGTCTTGCAGAACACTCGTAAACCGCATTACTCGTAATCCGAGGTTTCACTGTATTTGGATAACTTTTTTGATGTAATGAGTATTCTAAGGCGTTAGGTCCGCCATTTAAGTACTCAGTTATTTAGTTATATTTCCAAGAATGTAATCTGTTATTCAGACAGTTTATGTAATCCGTGAGCCAGACAACAGTCATTCCGTTAGTGTGTGTGTGTGTGTGTGTGTGTGTGTGAAAGTCGTCCTACCGTACATTAAATAAAGTTTTGCAACCAGTAAATATGTTTTTATAGATAAGTTATTTTGGTTATTTTTAACCAAAATAACCAGGAAGACGTTATCATGTGAAGGAAAATTACGTCATTGCTTTTTACCAGCCAATTTCTCTCATTTATTATTATTATTTTTTGTCCTTACACTTCACTAATGCTAAGTTTTGCAAAACAATATTTGACTCAAAATGTTCAGAGCATTCAAATGCAAAAAATCTTTTTTTTCCTTTTTTTATATTAAATCACAAAAAAATATGTACAATATGAAAAATATAAAAGTACAAGAATCAGGTATTAAATATTGAATTATGCAAATAATTATACACAGTTAAATATAAGTTATACAATATAAACAAACTTAACAAAAATATACATATAAGTAATAACAGTAAACAGAGTAAACCAATTAACAAACAGACAAATAACTAACTAAAAAAAGGAAAATAAATAATTAAAATAATTAAATAGCACAAAATACTAATATAGAAAGAAAGAAAGAAAAGAAGAGAAAAGAGAGAAAAAAAATAAATCACAGTGTTCCATCGATTAAATCAGAATGTCGAGACAATAGCAAAGCAGATTTATGATTTTCTATTAACTTTAAGGAGATTAAGAGGTGTTGTATTTCACAGAGGAAAGGTGATAGTTTAGGAGATGATTTAGAAAATTTACAATTATGGATGTAGAATTTAGCCATTAAAATATAAAAGTTAACAATGTATTCAAGTGATTTATTATTGTGACGGAAAAAGATAATTATGTCCTTTATTGTAAGAGTCCTGAATCTAATTATGAGATCAAATACAGAATGCTTGTACCACTCCACAAGTATCAAATGCAAAATCAGAGACTGGGTAGTAAAAAGCAATGACGTCATTTTCCTTCACCATGTAAAGTTCTGGGTTGAAGAGAAGTAGGAACTATAATATGCGCGACTCCGGCTGTCTCCAGTAGATGGCAGTATAGACGTTATATTACTCAGACATTGTTAATCGAGTCCTGAAGTCGGGTTTAAATACGAGTGTGTAATCGAGTACCGCATCATTGATTCCAACATGGCGGATCCCAAACAAGCAAACCAGAAAGGGTCTGGATTTCATTTATATCTAATTTCTTTTTTAACTTGAGTGTATTATTTCCACAAAATAATGACAACAATAATAATGATATACTATTTACTTCTTCTTTCGAATACAAAGCGTGGTGTTTAGTGTAATTCAAAATAGATGCGCCTTTTGCTACCACACCCGTGTGATGTTTAGTTAGCTAAAATGCTAACATCTTCTGCTTACGTTATTTTAAAGCATTTTACCCACTTTTATCATTTTATATCTCCTATATTATCTCGTACAGTGCTAAAATAGCTGCTGGTGCAGTGGTGTGTGTGGAGAGTGAAATAAGAGGAGATGTCACCATCGGTAAGCTTTTTTCCCTCCTAGACATTTTGTGATTATGTACAAAAATTAAATGAATAAAAGAGAAGATAGTGCGTGTATCTCTTATTTATCTAATCAGATTATTTAGTAATCAAAGACAGCCTAGTAAACAAATTAAAGACTATAAAGACATGGTTGGATGAGTTCGGTGTGGAAGAACTCGACTGGCCCGAACATAGAGCCCTGAGCTCAACCCCAGCGAGCACTTTTGGGATGAACTGGAATGGAGATTTCGAGCCAGGTCTTCTCGTCCAACATCAGTGCCTGACCTCATAACTGCTCTACAGAATGAATGGGGCACAAAGTTTTTTACAGAAACACATCTTGTGGACGTGGAAGCTTTTATCGCTGCCAAAGTGGGACCGACTCCATATTGACCCATATGTCGTTGCAGTGTTGGCTATCGTATAGTGTATATCCGGGTTAAACACTATTCTATCACCAACCTTAACCGGACACTTTATCTGGAATGTTGTTTGACATAAACAAGCACCATGATTATCTGATAACCCTCGTGTCGGGTTTTGATGATTGTCACTTTTACAGCGTTGGCCGAAGCTATTAAGACAACCTACGTCGTGTGGGTATATATGAGGGTGAGCCAGAAATGATGTGCACTCTGGAAGTTAATCTTCTTTCTTTTTAATATGCTTTGTCCATCTGTCAACATGTTTCGTATTCCCTCATTTAAAAGGATGTTTTAGTCCCTCAGTTTTAGGCTGAGCCTGGAACGCACCGCTGTAGTCAAAAGTGTATCTTCGTCCTGCTTTCAGGCGACCAGATGAAAGATCAGGAAGATCTTGGAATATAGGCACAATGCTTTCTGCAGAGTGTCACGTTTTTGTTTTTTTGTTTTTTTATACTGTAACGCAAAATCATGATGTTTACTTGTGATATTTTACTCTTATGTTGACTTTAGTTTAGTCTAAAGTTTACTGTAACGAGCACTGTCGATTGTTGAACTTTTTTCCTGATAATAGTCCAATACTGGCCCTTGAGAATCCCATTAAATGGTAAGCATTGATGAATTTTCCAGCTGATGGTTGACTTTTGAAATTTTCCGGTCTGCAGTTGAAGATATTTCCGTCTCACCACCAGTAATGATTCTCTTTAAGAAACTGAACATTTCAGTAAGCTGAAAAAGTAGTGGAAAAAAACAGTTCATGTGACAATAGGGTTACACACAAAAAAAAAAAGCTTCTAATCTTTGTCTCACTGCACTGTAGTTTGGAGAGTCTAATTCAGAGCTGTTGGTGCGTTGCAGGACCGAGGACCGTGATCCACCCGAAAGCCCGGATTATTGCAGATGCCGGTCCCATCATCATAGGAGAAGGAAACCTGATAGAAGAACAAGCTCTCATCATTAACGGGTATAGTTTATATTTAATATCTGTTTATTTCTGTTTAAATGTGTGGATGTGTATTTGGCTCGAGCGGGAAGACCAAGACCAGCGTTTATATACTTGATTTATACCTGAACAAACATGGCTTTATCATCAACCATGACTACTGTCATGAAAATGTCTTCAGATGATTCGTTTTTAACATATTCGAACCAAGTGCCTTCAGATTCTTTTCTCCTTTTGATTGACTTTTATTAAAGCCTGTGAAATGGATAACCTGGTGTGTTTACGCAATAATAAATGGTCTAAAATATCGTTTTTTTCTGCTTAGTTATCCTGAAAACATTATGCCTGATTCAGAGGGATATGAACCGAAGACCATGACAATAGGCACCAACAATGTTTTCGAAGTCGGCTGTGGCAAGTTTTTATTTTTAATTTTTATTTTTTTTACTTTTAAGCATTAATCTCCACAGTTATGGAAGAGAATAAGGGCTGCCTTAAAATATCCTGTTCTGAGATCTGACTTTTTTTTCCTTCTCACAATTTTTACTTCTGAGATTAAAATGTTGAGTTAAAAAAAAAAAAAATCTAAGCAATTTTTTTTATTTTTATGATGTCCCTAATCCTCTTCCGTACACACACACTAACTCTGTGTCAATACAGAGAATTATAAATATGCCAAAGTGTATTGTTTCAGAAGCAATCTGACTTTTCTGTGACGTTTCCAGTCTCCCAGGCGATGAAAATTGGAGACAACAATGTCATCGAATCGAAAGGTAATACAGCTCCTTACAGGTGTTTGTAACCCTCTGTTTACAGTACTGTGAAAAAGTATTTGCCCCTTTCCTGATTTTTTGTTTTGTTTTGTTTGTTTGTATTTTTTGCATATTTGTCACACAAATTTAACCAGAGTAAATACAAAATACAGTTTTCTAAAAAGCTGGCTACACCTGCCTGGCCCTGTATGAAAAAGTAATTGCCCCTAATCCTAATAAAATGGTTGTGGCACGCTTGGTGTCCAAAAGTATTAAGATAAAACTGCAGTCAAGTGTTTGTGATAACTGGCAATGAGTCTTTCACATCGCTCTGGAGGAATTTTGGCCCGCTCTTCTATGCAGACTTGTTTTAATTCAGCCACCCTGGAAGGTTTTTAAGCGAACTGATAGCCGGACATTCTCCTTCAGGATTTTCCGGTAGAGCACAGAATTTAGGGTTTCATCAGTTAGGGCAAGTCGTCCGGGTCCTGAAGCTGCAAAGCAAACCCCAGAACATCACGCTACCACCACAATGTTTCATTGTTTGTATGATGTTCTTTTTATGAAACATAAAGGTTTGGAAAGCATTTTTCCCTTAATAAATGAAATCATTATTTAAAAACTGCATTTTTTAAAATTTACTCGGGTTACCTTTGTGTAATATTAAAATTAGTTTGATGATCTCAGTCATTTAAGTGTGACAAATGTGCAAAGAAAATAAATCAGGAAATACTTTGTCATGGCACCGCACATGTGACCGTTCAATGCATTTTAAGTATAACGGTTTTAAATCAAATCAGTACGTAAGAGCGTAGAGTCCCGATCATCAGAATATCATTCTAGTCTCAGTCTCATGCTCTCAGGTTCACTTTTACTCGTGTATATCATCGTACCGTGTCTCCTAATTAGCCGACGTGGGCCGGAACGTGATCCTGACGAGCGGCTGCATCATCGGCGCGTGCTGTCAGCTCAACACGTGCGAGGAGATTCCAGAGAACACCGTCATCTACAGCTCCAACTGCATGAGGAGAGTACAGACCGAGAGACCCCAGGTAACACACACTGTCACACAACTGTTAAAGGGCGTTAAAATTCACTTTTTGGCCCTAAAAAAAAAAAATCATCACATCACAAACCCATGGGTTATTGTTTATGGATCATATACTGTATATATATTTTAAAGATTGATTCAGACAATACAAATACACAATAAATACAAAGAATATTCATAAAAATGTTGAGTCATACCGTTATTGTCATGTAATATGAACTTAATACTTTTTCATTAGATAATTGTGTTTTTCTCTCTGGCTCATTTTCTCCATCATTAAACAGCCCCAGACTCTGCAGCTGGACTTCCTAATGAAGATTTTACCCAACTATCACCACCTGAAGAAGACGCAGAAGGCTAACCCGACTCCTGCACGGCCCTGAGATCATTCCACACCGCAGCTTTGCTTTTATATGCGCAAAAAAAAAAAATACAGATAATCTGTGCTAACTGCAAGCACTTTGGCTTTTCTTTTTTTTTCTATTTGTTTAACTTAATTTGTTCTAATCCTCACTACAGTCAAAAAGACTATTGATTATGTGTTGTCTTGTATTCAGCCCGGATTATTTATTGTTGTATGATATATTAAAGGCTTTCACGTCTAGCTTTTGTTATCCGACTGGTGCTTGTGTTGTGCGCTTGGACCACTAGGTGGCACCACATTGAGACTACAGCTTATTGAGATAACCAGTAGAGCATCTGATTTAACATTGAAGATTTTAAGAATTGTATCACTAAACAAGGTGCACCGAATACAACTTGGTGTTTTATGGATTACAACACACACCACGTGTGACTCTCATGACCTAAATATTTACATATACACACAGTTTGGCATAGACACATAGGATCGATATCGAGACTGTTCAGCATGTACTCTATGTGGTCAGGTTTTACTTCTGAGGAGTGTTGTGTTTACCAAAGGTCACTGGTTTAGTAGTGTGTGTTATAAAGGCATTTTGACAGTTGACCTTTGAATCGTGGCCTCTCCTATCGGTGTGTGACCTACAGGCTCTCGACAGGAAGAATGAACATTAGAAAGAATATATGAGGTTATATATTCATATAATTCTATGATAAAAAAAAAAAAGTGCTCCACAGGATGTCAAATGCATCCCGGCAGTAAGTGTAATATTGTTATGCTTACAATATTATAAAATGACAGCTTCAACCCAAGTCAATATAAATTTAGATTAAAATGTCAGAGGAGTGTGACATACACCTTCAACATTCAGGCATCAAGTCTACAGTGTCTGTCTTATTGATTGCATCATAGATTTCCATACAGGATTTATATGTATTTCATACAGGATGGATGCTGATTTATATATAAATTTTTGTAATATATAATCTTGTGTGTACTGTATAGTTGTATATTTATGGTATTTATATAGTATCTATATAAATACTATTATACAGTACAGTGTGTATATATATATATTAATGTATATATACAGTAATATGCAGTGTGTGGAAGAAAATTCTCAGTAGTTCAAATAGACAATTTATCTATCTATCTATCTATCGATCTATCTATATCTATCTATCTATCAAATTTTATATATAATAATTTTATCTACTTTACCTACTGGGATTTTTCACATGCCAAATCAGCATCTTTCCTAAAAGAAATCTACTATAACATATTATATAACAATATAGTTATGATTTAATTAAGTGAAAAGAGGCCTGTTTACTCATAATCAAGTTGTAGAAAATATGATATACTGTATGTTATAGGTTATTTTTAAGTTTGTTTGTGTGAGTGAGTGGCTGCTTTTAGATTAGTGATACGGCAGTGAGGGGGAGCTGCATCCTGTTCATGTCACGAACAGCTGGAGTTTCTCAATGTATTCTCCTCCACAAGAGGCATGTGTGTGTATGTCTATGTGTATGTGTGTGTGTGCCTCCTTATTTATCCATACACAGGAACACAAGACATAAACCGACACCCATCATGTTCTGATAAAATGTACAGTATGCACCAAAATTGTGTCGTCATTATTATGTGATTATTATTCGCTTCCTTTTTTTCAGATCGGAATATACTTGTATCTTCAAGCATGCCTTTCACAAATTCAAACCCCAAATTTATTTCATGATTTTCTAGTTTGAAAGAGGCCTAAAAGTGGACTGTCCCAGAGATAAATGGCTATGAATCTTGAAATAGCGCTTTCTAACGTTGATAAATATACTGTATATAGTTAATTGAAACAAAATAGTAAAACATTAACAGAGTTACAACAAAGTATTAAGAACGTATTAATAGCTTTTTGTTTTTAAAAAATTAGTGCATTTTATAAGACTATGCATGTCTACTGCATATTACTTTATTTCATTACTGCATATAACATTCAGGTCTAACCCTCTGTAGCACACCTGGGATTTAAACTCAAAACCTTTTGGTCACTAGCGCAGAACATTCCCCACTGAGCTTCCTCTGACCTTTTGTTCTACTTTTAAATGGCTTAGACTGCAAGTTTTTCCAATAAATGGAATGTATTTACACCTTCCATGAAACTCACCTAACCATAAAGGAACATCTGACAGAACAATAAATGTTTCATTTTAAAGGAGTCAGAGCTTAAAATCACTTAAATTAAATACATTTATAATAAAAAAAAATATATATATATATATATACATACAGTATGTACAGTATAAGACACAACACTAGATCATGGAGGATAAAGTCTGAATAGGGAAGGATGTACAGTATATGAATATTTCTCTTGAGTCCCAATGCTTTAAGCTCTTATGTTTGGAGATTTACTTTTGTATTTGTGTATAGCCTGTTAAAAAGTAAGTAGGCCTTTATATTTATAAGTTAATGCTTGGATAAGAAGCTGTTTTCCATAAAAAATGTAAAGTTGAACAATAACCACAGGGATAACCTTGGGATGTGAGAAACGTTTTATTTTTTTCATTTTTTTTTTTGTATATATGCATATATTATAGTAACTACTCAACTATGGATCTGAATCTTTATCAGAGTAGTAAAAAGGGTAGGGTGTGGATCCCAGTTGAAGGAGGCATAAAACAAATTGAATACACACAAAACATATATTCAATGGGAGCCTGGAGCACAAAGGTCAGTCTAAATGACCAGGCTAAATTACTGTCATAAGATGAGTAAACTCTACCGAGTAAAACATTTATGCACACATTCATGCCCGCAAACATTACCATAATAAAATCAGCTCGTTTGGTACAAAAATACAGTATAATGATAAACAATATTATGGTTAAAAGGAAATAGTTATTATTGAATAAGTTAACTTACTTAAACCAAAAAGTTTAATATACGACAATTGCGATATTAAAAACAAAAACGGTGGACATCTTGTCTTAGAGTGTTTGAGTCAATACAAGTTTGAGTTTAGTGTTTTTATGAGGTTTGCATGAATCTACTACTTCTGACTGATAAGTTCTCAGTATGGCACAACCGTAGCTTATAGATTTATTTAGCCGGCAATGCTAAATATAATTGTAGTTTTACATTTATTTACATTTACTGCAATTGGCAGACACCATTATCCAGAGCCACTTACATTTTTGTCTTATTATAAATCTGAGCAGTTGAGGGGTAAAGACCTTGCACAATGGCAATGGCAACAGCGGCAATTTGGTAGTGCTGGGGTTTAAACCTGGGCCCAACCGTGGCAACATCTTGGTGCTGGGGTTTGAACCTGGGCCCACAGTGGCAACTTGGTGGTGCTTGGGGTTGAATCAGGGTCCAACAGTGGCGACTTGGTGATTTGGGCCCAAAATTTTTAAATTTTTGGGCCCAAAATTGGCAACTTGGTGCTGCTTGGGTTTGAATCAGGGCCCAACAATGGCAACGTTGTGGTGCTTGGGTTTAAACCTGTTGGTAGTCCAACAGCTAAACCACTGAGCTACCCCTGCCTCTGTATTGTCTTTCAGGTTTCCATTGTGTCCATTAAGATTAATTTACCAACATACTAGAAAGATAGTAAAATTTGTAGAGTTTCTAATGTTCACTATCTTTTTCCATCCATCCATCAGTCCATTTTAGTCATTGCTAAGCGGTGGTTGACTTCAAGCCAATTGTCACTGCTGTAGGGGAAGTTACGCTGATGAAGACCTTAACCTCTGGCAAGCCACAGCCATACACACTCTCACACACCATATCATACACTGCCGCCAATTTGGAGACAATGTGCATTGTGGAAAAACCCACCAATCACTGGGAGAACATTCAAACTCCAAGTACACTCTACGAACGAACATGAGATTCAAACCTCCAGTCATGGAGGTGTGAAGCGACAGTGCTAACTTCTAATCCACTATTTTGAGATCTCTTTATGTTGTCATTCATTCATTCATTCATTCATTCAGCGAACTCTGGAGGTGCAAAGCCACAGTGAAAATATTTATCTAGCAGCTAGCTACATAAAACAAAAAAATAAAAAGTGCCTCAATGGTAGGCTGGCATTTGGAATGTTTAGGTTCGGTCCCCACCAGTGCCTAAACCCCGGCCACTGGATGTAGTACTGGTCCCAAGCCTGAATAAAATAGGAGGGTTGCATCAGGAATGGCATTACAGAGTAAAACCTCCGCCAAAGTTGTGTGCGGATCGGACAATCGTAACAGCTCCTCAGCTCATCTGAATTAGTCTATAAAGTTATGTTGAAGAGGTTTACCTAAATTTACAACACACACACACACACACACACATTACCTTTCCGAATTTTGTGCTAATTTTCTTTCAATTTCAAACAAGTGCGAAGAGTGAATTTTCAAATAATGTTTATTCATATAGTATTTCAGTGAGTAAAACAGTCTGTAAACATTTAGGACATTGAAAAAAACATGGAATTTTTAACACAAAAAAAATCTATTTAAATAAATGAAAAGTTTTGTCTGTACATTAGTTAGAACTTGCTCTTTCAATGATACCTTTACATTTCATACACTGGAGGACTGAAACTTGCCTGAAATTTTATGTCTGTATGTCTGTATGTCTGTCCAGACAGATTTTGTCACAGCATCACGCAAAACTGTCTGGACCGAATTTAGAGAAACTTCAGCAGTCCTTTGGTATTTGACTGCAGTTAAACCTGTGCCACAAATGAAATTAAAATGTTGAGTAGAAGTGAAATTATAAGTAGTTATGTACCCGATTATAAACCGCAAGTTTTGACAGCACGTGTCAAACTGGGGGCGTGTCCTAAATTGACCGCTGGACAGAATTTATAAATTTTTTTGCAATACTTGGATATCTGCCTGAAGTTTAAGCTACACCATAAGTTAAATCAAAATGTTGAGTAAAAGTGATGTTATAAACAGTTATGAACAAGATTTAATAATCTACTTGTAAACAACACCTGCATCAATAGATATTCATTAGAAAAGCTAAACTGAATATTTTACAGGGATTAGTTCATATTTCACAGCCGAAATAAAGGTAAGTGAATTTTAACGCGCTGGAGATGTTTTAAGACAAACCTTCATCTTTATCCAAGCTACTTTTTCGATTTCTCATCTGTGATTCAATTACCGAACAGGCTATATTTGGCTGACGATGAAAGAAGTACAACTTAGTGTAAACAAGGCGTAGGATACTCAGCCTTACAAAATTTTATTTCTTTTTATTAATAAGTTAGACATAGAGTTCTGCTGTATAGACAGACAGACAGACATGTACGTGGACTTCAACCTGAAATAATAATAATATCATTGATTACATTAAAGCTGATCAGATTATTCTTAGCTTTAAGCTTTTAACTATTTCTACAAACTCTTTTTAAAAGACTTTTAACTCTACTTAAAAGTCCAACACAGCCCTTAAACATAACCTCTTGTCACACAGAGGGGGGCGTGGCGTGTTGCCTAGACGACCAAAAATAACGGCCTTCTGGAAAACTCGCGCTCGTGCATTACACACATAAGGAGTTAATTTCCTATCGAGTCACTGAATGGAGTGAGCTAATGTGAGGAATCTGTCCGCCATTAGTGAGTTAGTATGCTGCTGAGTGTGTGAGATAAAGAGACGAAGAAGGGGAAAGAAGAAGAGGAAGAGGAAGAGGGAAAGAAGGAAAAGGGAAAAAAAACCAAAACGCCCGTTCACGCGCCCCTTCCCTTCTCTGGTGCGCGCGAGGGAAACTTTCTCACAAGCCGTGTGCACTTCTGAGAGCGAGAGACGCGCTCGCGCTCTAGACCTCGCGCTCAACGCAGGCGCAGATACCGACAGCAGCACAACGTCTTTCACACGGCTTGAGTTTAATCTGAGGAATAAATGTCTTTTTAATGTCAATTACACCACGGTTTCTTCAGGTAAACCAACGAGGAACGAAAATAATAAGATTAAAACAAGAAACAAGAACAACAACAAAAAAACGACGTATAATTCCTGTTGAAGATGGAAAGCGAGAACAGCGACTACAGCAACGGTCCCGAGGAAGAGGTGAGTTTATTCAAGGTGTTTTTACAACATATATTTTCCTGTAGGATACCTAAAACATAATAAATATTTAAATGTTTAAGCCGTGGATTTAGATAAAAGTCTATTAAATGGTTGAGAGATTTAAAAAAAAAGCCGGTAAAGTCCGGCTTGAGTTTGTGTTTCGCCCCGCCCCCCTGTCAATCATTTTTATCTACATTGTAGACTAGGGATGAGAATCAGCCGTCACCTCCTGATACGATTAATATTACGATTCTCTCACGAAGTATCACGATTTTATAAATAATCGACATTACACCCCCCCCCCCTCTGATTATGTTACAATTTTACACTTTTAAAAAAGTTTAATGATTAATCACTTGTAGCCCGTCCCTTGTAACATTAGCTTTCAGCATTTAAACAATACAAAATAGCTTCAAACATTTAACTTCAAATTAAATTAATAATAATAATAATAATAATAATAATAAAAGCCTCATTGTTACTGAGCAGCACGTATCTCTGTTTTATCATCCGCCGTAATTATTATTTCTAAACAAACTCAGCCAATAATTCACTCATAGCCCAAAATGTGTGAATAGTTCAAAGTGCGCCACCTATAGGATCATAAAGATTTTCTCGCCTCAAACGCCTTCCAGAGTCTCAAAATTCAGCTTGACAGTGAGATTTTTGAATAATTAGCACTCACAGTGTGTTGAGACTTGTGTAAGTGAGAGGGTTTGAGACTAATTCGCTTGTGGACATTGGAGAAAAAATCATTTGTAAAATCAGAGGCTTTTAACGCACATGATTTTTAATAATGTAAACCTATAAAACATAAAAATGCACAATTTCTGTCGCGCCACTCAGAAGCTTCTGCGCTCGGTACAGAATCGTTTATATCTGAGGCTGATCACCGGTCACGGCCAATTAAAATAAAAATCTAAAAATCAAATCTGGTTACTGGACGATCAACCACTTCATCTCTATTATAAATGTAAAAACATATTTTTAATAAAGGATCACAATTCAAAACTGAATAAAATTTTCCCACATCTCTACAGTAGACTAGCTTCTTGAACCTTTAGATAGATAGATAGAGTACTGTCTTAATCTCAAATGAAAAATGTATAAATAGTCATGTTTGTACACATTCCCTTTTTTTATTTCAAAACTGCATGCCCATGTTGCATTGCCTATATTAGACAGGTCCAATTAGTTCTACTCGAAAACTGTGATATGACCCTTTTTAAAAAAAAATTTATTCAACTGCTAGTGCACAGTGAGTTTATTCGAGTCCTCTGCTGGGGGTTAATTCAATGCTGGGGAATGTTGAGGGTGTTTTCACATTACGAATGATTGCTCACACCATTCTTAGTTGTCCGTGCTTGCGTATTCACAATCTCCGATACAGCAGGGGGCAGTAGGCACCTGTTACATTTGTGAGCCACCAAGAAGAAGAGTACAAGGAAGTAAACCACTTTATACCATGCCTAATATTAGGGATATTCTGGCGTCTGGCGATCCTTCCTGCTTTATCAGCGATGGCTTGTGTTGGTCAGAGGATGAGATCGCACACGAAGATTTCAAAGAAGATCGACGGAAGGATTTAAGTACAGAGAATATAATGAGGACATTGCTGAAGCTTCAGTGGAACTTAAAAAAGAAGAAAATATGTCGCAACACTATTACACCATTTTCAACCATGTTAATGAATGAATGTGGTGAAGAAAGTGATGATGATGATGGTGATGATGATGTTTTATTGCACGATTGTGCTCTTCTGTATGAAAACATATGCGGCCATGATGTTGTGACATCAGTGGGGATTTGAGGAGTTTGTTCCAAGTGCGATCTTACCGGGATCGTTTCCGAGACTGCAGTCTGATTCGTTTTGATCTGTGAGAACGAATGAATAATAATAATATGATTATTTAATATCAAACCAACTTAAAAAATAGTGTTTTTAGTAGAGCTATGAAATTAGTATCTTTATACTTTTTTATATTAAAAAAGAAAAAAAAACTGCTGAAAGTTTTAAAACTTCAAGATTGATTTATTACACTGTCTCTAATTTTATTTAAACGTTTACTATGATTTATTTTTACCTTTTAGGTTTAATCCTCTTAAATCCTAACCATTTCAAATAAATATTTTAAAAGAATAAATCACCTACTGAGAGCACAAACCCCTTACAGGGCTGTACGGAATGACTGCATCGTCACATGCACCAAGGAAAAATTCTCTCAGGCCAAGAAGGATCACATGTGGGAAAGAACCGCAGCACAGCCATAAAAATACGATGTTTGATATAAAATAAAATTTTTTTAAAAAAACTTAGCTGTAGATGCAAGTCAAAGGGAAGTGACATTTATTAACAAACTCACAAGGTAATAAAAGCTCCGACATGCTGCGGAGTAGATTAAAAGGTAATAGAGTAAATAATTTAATAAGATCATATGAACCACTGGGAACTGCTTTTATACCACAGTGTAATATACAGTGTTGTGAAAAAGTCTTGAGCCCCCCCTTATTTCTTCATATTGTACTTCCAAAGAGGCAGATTTTTTTTAACATAGTCTTGAGGAATAGTTCTCTGAGCATTTTTCAGAGGAAAGTTTTTTTTTTGTTTGTTAAGCCACACAAGAATCATTAATTAATTAGTATACTGCTGATGCCGAATTCTGTGTAGTCGGAAGAGACGAGAGGGGAAATGAGGTCGCTGCTGAGGATGTTACATAAACAACCAGTTTTTAAAGCATTTGTTCCCATTTTTTTCATTTCAATCTACATCATTTAACTCCATTTAATATGAAGGAAATAAGGGGAGGCTCAAAATGTTTGCACAGTGCTATTATAGTGCTGTATTTCTTTCATAGTAGGTTTAATTGTGGTAAATGTAGCTACGTCATAAGGTCAAACTTTTGTGTGTTCCGGAAGTCAACATGGAGGGGATATTTATTTTTATTGTTGTTGCTGATGTTGTTGATGTTCCTGTTATGTAAACTGCAGCGGGTTTTCAGAATCCAGTCCCTAGTGAGAACATGACTTTTCGACTGTCGGACCGTTCACCCCCTCGAGCAAGAACTTACATCGTTTTTCTCTCCCTCTCTCTCTTTCTCTCTCTCTCTCTCTCTCTCTCTCACACTCTTCCTTTTTTAATAAACCTGCTATATAGGGTGGCATTTATTTTAATCTCCGCACTAGAAGCGACGAATCCTACTTACATACGGCCGTTCTTTACAGCTAGAAGCCCTAAGGCCAGAATGTAATTCTCTCCTTTCTCTATTCAAGTTCTTCCACGTGTCTCTTCATTGTTCTCGATGATTTTTTTATCATAATATCGATTCCTGGCTCACATGCGGCATCGTCGTCCACAGCAACGTATCGAATGTCTCATGAATCTCACGTGTCTTTTGGTAAAAAAAAACAGTGATGTTTTTTTGTAAGAGCAGCGTCTCTCTGTCTCTCTCTCTCTCTCTCTCTCTCTCTACTTCTCTCTCTTTTCTCAGACGAGGACAGGTCATGTGACCGAAGCGGTGCACATGGTCATGTGACTGCTGTGACCTTTATAAAACTTTCTCACTGGAAAATAAAGATCCTTGATGACAGTTAAGCCAGGAGAGAGGAAGCAGGGAATGTGTTTCCCACTGCGCGATACTTTGAGTGTGTGTGTGTGTGTGTGTGTGTGTGTGTGTGTGTGTGTGTGTGTGTATGAGAGAGAGAGAGAGAGAAAAAGTCTTCCTGTATTCACTTCTTAGTACAACTTTCTTTTTCTTTCTACGTGTAGCTCGGTATCATTCGCTAAGTCTCTGTGTGTGTGTGTGTGTGTGTGTGTGTGTGTGTGTGTGTGTGTAAGAGAGATTGTATGTGTTTCCCTCTGTGCAGCTCTGCATGTCAGCACAAGGCCAGATGCAGCTCTGCCTTTGTAATACTTGCATGTGTATGTGTGTGTGTGTGTGTGTGTGTTTGTGTACATACTGCTGTCATGGTTTATTTTTGAAAGCTCCAGGGGGTTTGTCATCTTATCTCGGGCATTTGTCCGCCATTTCAAAAGACAAAAAGGCTTAGCGTCAGAAACGGCTGTCGGAGAACGAGTGTGTGTGTGTGTGTGTGTGCGTGTGTGTGAGAGAGACACACAGCTTTTTACTCATCTCTCACAATATCCTCAATATCTTCACTGTGCCTTCTGATTGGTCAGGAATTGGTTGATTGGTTGAAGTCTAGCGGTGCCCGTCGTACGCCATCACGCCACCCGGCTGATTCGAATTTGTTTATGTTTCTATAGCAACAGCTATTTTGGTAGATTCATTTTAAAAAATGACGTCAATACTGTGACGTTTTCCGCTGCCTGATCTGCGCACTCAGCGTTTTTTTTTCTCAACTAAGACTTCGTTAAAGACCGCCGGTATTTAGGTGCAGAAATCACCTTGAGTGCGTAAAAAGAAAGTTGAAGCTAGCTAAATCTTTGTTAATTATACTCAGAGGTCCATATTTCCAGGTTGCCTAGCAACGGTGTTTTCATCATGGCATTAAGGCGTTGGAGAACGAGCAAGCATGAAACAAACAAACAGAGAACTCAACTCCCCAGTGAGGGTCTAATGTGAGAGGTGAGACAGCTGTTCCCAGCTTCTCTCTCTCTCTCTCTCTCTCTCTCTTTTTCTCTTTCTCTCTGTACGGCCTGCGGATTTCTGAAATGTAACACGTTGCTAATTTTTCATCACTTTGATTAAAGGATATTCAGATCTCATGTTTCTCATTGTCTCTCTTTCTCTGCTTCTGAGTTTCTTTCTTTCTCTCTCTCTGTCTGTCTGTCTCTCTTTTTCTTTTTCTTTTTTTCTCTTTCTCTATAATTGTCTTTCTTTCTTTCCCCTCAGATGAGTTGTCTTTCTGTGAGCGTCTCTTTAAGTGTCTCACTGTCTTTCCCTAAGTCTGTCTATTTCTCTGTCTGTCTGTCTTGCTTTTCCTGTCTTTTTCTTGTCTCTTTCTCTATAATTGTCTTTCTTTACCCTCAAATATCTTGTCTTTCTGTGAGCATCTCTTTAAGTGTCTTACTGTCTTTCTTTATGTCTCTCTCTCTCTCTGTCTTTCTCTTTCTCTCTTTCTCTGTCTGTCTGTCTTGCTTTTCCTGTCTTTTTCTTGTCTTTATCTCCGTAAGTACCTTTCTCTCTTCCTCCTGAATATGTCTTGTCCTTCTGTGAGCATCACTTTAAGTGTCTCACTGTCTTTCTCTAAGTGTCTCTCTCGCTTCTCGTTCTGTAATCGCCTGTCTCTCTTTCTAAGTTTCTCTATCTTTCTACATCTCTTTATCTATGTCTGTTACTTTCTTTGAGAGTTGCACTCTTGTTCACATCTCTCTCTCTCTCTTATTGTGAGTCTGTCTCACTCTCTACGTGTCTTGTCCCCCTAAGTGTGTGTGTGTGTGTCCCTCTCTTTTTTGGTGAGTGTCACTCTCTAAGCCTTTGTCTCTTTTTCTCTGTCTCCCTGTGTGTCGGCTGCTGTCTGTCTTCGGGTAGTGGTCTCCATCTTTTGGGCTTCTTTACTCACTTCTTCAAAAACAAATCAGACGAAAACAGGAGTGCAAGAAACAATAAAGGAAATTAACGGGCTCGATCTGTACGAGTGTTAAGCGAGATCAGATACTGTAAATTTCACTACCATTAGTATGAAAGGTTTCCAGTTCATTTTTTTCTTTGTATTTGTATTTATTTCCTTTTTTTTTTTTTTTTTTTAATTGTTTGCTTGTTTACTCTCTATTTCCAGTACTTTCATGCTACACTGACACTCTTTTTTTTTTACCTTTTCTATTTGTTCAATTCAATAAAAAAAAACTTTATTTCCCCAATGCGGTACAAAAAAGCCATCAGTGCAAATACTAAATAAAATAACAAATAAAATACAACTGTTGGAATCATGATCCACAGTATGTTAGTGCAAAAAAGCTTAAATAAACATCTGTATAAAAAAATGTGTAAAAGTAAACATCTGTATAAAATATCTGGAAATAAATGTAAACTGTATAAACTGTTAAAAAAAATTTATTACTGCTTAATGACCAAAAGGGCAAAAAAAAAAAAAAAAAAAGGCAAAGTTTGTTGCAGCAACCTTTCCTGTTTTTACTTATTACACCATCAATGTTATTTTACACAAATAAATGTTAAAGATTTAAATCTGAGGTCATACAGGATGCAATATGACATCATCCTTCATCTCTTGGCCAGAGTGCATATTTCACGTGCGGTTTTGTTCCCTGTGTCTTTATTCTTTAGCTGATTTCCCTATAGACAGACATTAGTTGATTGATTAATTGTGCATCCAGGTAACCCGGAAAGTCGTGCAGCGTTAGCAGAGTTGCAGCGTCTCTATGTTATAGATGTTTTAATTGTAAACTCACCTGTGTGAAAATGTTGCCGAAGGTGATGTTTGTCCGCGTTACAGCTCTCTACAACTCTTTGCCACCTAGGCAACCTGAGCTATACTTCCATCCAGTTGGGATATGCTCTCAACATTCGGTTATGGAGGTTGATAATACAGCATTCACACATTCATATTTTAATAATGAGTTGGACGGTTCTTTCAATTTAAAATCTCCTTAATTGTTTCCAGCTGAAAATTTGACCTTGAAAAGTGTTGACTTTTTTTTGTGAGTGTGTGTCTGTATAAACACTACATCAACGCCCACCTCGGATTCTATCGCTTCCTGGTCTCTACCGTATTTACCATGTCCTTGTGTTCCTGATGTCATGGTTCTGTTCTGAAGTCCCTGACTTATGAACATTTAAATGACATATTTCCGCAGATACGAACGCACCGTGGTTCCAGCGCGGAAGTAGCTCACGTGTATTGTACAAAAAAAAATAGACACTCCAGTGCACCAGATACCAAATATTTACAATTATATACAATATTTTCAGTGTGTAAGTGAATGTACAAAATGCCTTGTATGTTGTATGTGTGTGTGTGTCTGCATGTGCTTGTGCGGGAGATATGAGTCTGTCTCACCGGTTTCAATGAATCAGTCCAGGAGCACGATGATAAAAAGAATGTCTGTCCTATAAAGCTGTCCAGAGTTCACAGTCCAATACAGTGGAAAACAGCTTTGAGACAGAATGGCGCCCGGGACATTTTCTTATGCAGTTTTTGAAGGAGTCAAGTCTATTTGTATGTTTTACATCGTATATTCGTGTCAAAGGTGAGTATAAGACTCACTTTGTCTGACTTAAGAACAAATCCGACTTGTGAATGTGAACAAAACTCGTTTGTAAGTCGGGGACAACCTGTATACATATACAGATTCACTTGAACCGTGAAATTAATTTCTTTGGTTCAGAGTCAGCTAGGAATTTCAGCCTGAATTGTTTTAGATTTTGTGTGTGTGTGTGTGTGTGCCTCCTATTAGTTCTAGTGTTAGTAAACAGACTGAAACTAGTGACCGTTTGATATGTGTAACATTCATGCCTTTGTGTGTGTGTGTGTGTGTGTGTGTGTGTTTAATCATCTCCTCACTCTGAGTCTGTGCTGTAACCAGTAAGCATGCATGACCTCAGCAAGAAAAAACCCTTTTATGGTCATGAGTCATGCAGGGAAGAAGAGAGAGAGAGAGAGAGAGAGAAATAAGGCATAAGATTTAAGAGTGTGTTGATCAGGTGAGCTTGTCTGTGTGTGTGTAAACTTTCACAGCTATTCCTATATATACTGAGGAATGAACAATTAATACCGAACATGCTTAACTTCCTGAGGCATGAATAATTATGTTTTCTCTCTCTATCCTTGTACTAATACGTGTTTCTGTTTGAAGACATTAATTACGTTCACAATGATCAGTTAACATAACTGGGTCTGGGCCTCAGGAGGTTAAAGCGGAAGTGAGCAGTTCTCCAGAAAAGATCATTTAGTGTTTGAAACTCAACAGCCAAACAAACACACCACCCACTGCTCACCCTCTTCTTCAGAAATTCGAAATCCGAAAATATTTTAAAAGTCACCGAGCTACTGTATCTGACCAACATTAGGTCAGGGCTGCACCCTGACCTGATATTCAGCACAACAGCACTCTGTCTCGTGTGAAATTGCTAAAAAAAAACAAAAAAACAATTCAGTTGTTAAACTGCATCATGTCGTTCACGTATGACATTTATCCAAAATCGATTTATAATTTGATTTATTTATATATTTATAATGAACGTTTTAGAGTTACTGATCATACGATCAGCGGTTCAAGCCCCCAGCTCCGCCAGGTTGCCGCCCTTAACCCTATCTGTTCCACGGGTGCTGTATCATCTCTGACCCTGGGATACGCAATGAGGAATTTCACTGTGCAGTTATGTATGTAAAGGCTTAACTTTTTTAAGGTAACTTAACCTAAAAAGCTGTTTGGTTTACCACGCGCTCAAGACACATTTGAGACGCTAAAAACCACTCTTTATAATCCTACAGATGGCACACTCTAAACTATTCACACACTAGCATCCTGTGTAGTAGTTTGTTTGGAAATAAGAATTCTGGAGGATGATGAAATTGTTGAATTTAATCTAAAGTTAAAATGTATTTTAAATCTCTTGTATGTGAAGTTAGTTTGTAATGTTTAAACACAAACATAAAATCGTGTTCTTCTAAGTTAGAAAGCTAATGTTATAAGGAACGGGATGAATTGAATTACTCATGTTCAGTTGTGAAACTAGTGAATAAAGCTAAGGTTTAAAGACTTTTTTTGAGGTTCAAACTCTTAAATTGCACCAAAATTGTAAAAAAATAAAAATAAATTTTTTTTTAAATGTAATATCGAATAATGATACAGTAAGTCTCCTACATACGAACGAGTTCCGTTCCGAGAGCTCGTTTGTAAGTCCAATCTGTTCGTAAGTCCAACAAACATTGTCTCTGTACTAGGATACTAACACGTTTCATGATCTTGTCCTCTTGTGTTTTAGAATCGTGAATGATTCGTGTTAAAAGAACGAGTCTGAGATTTTTTTCACCTCGCTCCATTCTCTCAATTATTTTCACTTTTGTGTTCATCGTTATCGCTTGGCGCTTCTTAGCAGTACGAGCAGTATGGACATGTGCTCTAACTTCCGTGATCAAACCTTACGTGAACGCATGTTCGTATCTTCGTACGTTTGTAACTCGAACGTTCGTACGTAGAAGACTTACTGCATTTATATAATCGCGATACTTACAGAATCGTAAAATATGAATCGGATCAGCACCGCAATCGGAAGGTGACTGCTGAGGGTTGACTTACAAGTTACATTAGCTTTTGCCTTTGTGGACAACTTTTAATTTCAAATCAAATTCTCCACAGTGCTCTTTTAGAGACTTAATAAAATGGCCAGGCCTGCGATGTGACTGTTAAGTGAGACAGACAGAGAGAGAGAGAGAGAGAGAGAGAGAGTCCATACAATTAAAAGAATCCTTAAAATAAAAATTTAACGGCATAAAATGGATCAATTTAATGATTTGATTTGGTATGATGTTATTTATCCTGTCCGTATTGAGCTGCTCAGCGCATTAGCGTTGTCCAAAGCTTGTATAAAAATAGATTTTAGGTTCCTTTCATTTTTTTTTCCAGACATGTCATATCATTATGATATTACTGTTATGTTCTCACGTATCAACATACGAATCTTTTCAACAACTCTCTTATCCTGCTCCTGGTAAAAAACAGAAGTCTTAAAGTTTGTGTGATTTCACAGCTTTTAAGTGTTAAAAGCCCCATCTTGGAACTAAGCGATAGATTCCCTTCTAACATCTTCGGGAACCGGCCAGACTATTCAGAGCCTACAGTTGCTAGGTTATCTCTGTTTGTTTTGATGAGTAACTGGCGTCTGATCTCCCACTCGGGGTCTGTGTGCTTGGGTCGGACTCGGAGGCTGAGTAGACCTGTTGAGTCTTTGTTCAACTCAATGAATTGTTTCAGAAGGAAAAATAATAATTTAAAGCATAAATAAATAAATAAATAAATAAAATCTTTCAGTCTGTTGTTTAGGCCGGGAGTTATGATGAAATAAAAAGGGTTTGAATTTTTTCACTCTTAAGCTACGTACGTCAAATGTCGAAATTTCGAAACGTCCAGAACGTTAAAGATTTTATAGAGTATTCTTAGAACCTTTAAAATCTGAGTTTGTGCAGAAAAAACACGACCTCACCCACAAAAGTCTTCCTGATCTCGCGTCTAGTGTGTGTGTGTGTTCCTCTGAAAACTGTATCTTAAAAATGTTTAAATCAACGTGTGAGTTTTTAAGACGTGTCTGCTTCGTCCCCAAGAGGTTAAATTACATCATATTACAACATATTTCAAGCTAGTCTTAGCATTTTCTAAACTAAAGTGAGCGCAAATGTGCCATCCATAATGTCACATTAGTAACTGTCCTTTCTGAAACAACACAAATATATTAAATATGGTGGAACATAGTTGTTACATGTGAGTAAACATTTTCACCCATCTCAATCCATATGGATGTTTTTTGTTTTTCTTTTCGCCAACTTCCTGTAGAAATAAAATCCTCATGCTTCCCTAAAGTATGAATCCCTTAGACAGACAGATAGATAGATAGATAGATAGATAGATAGATAGATAGATATTCAACCCTAACTGATGCAGTATATTCTCATTTATTCATTTATTATTTTTTTTTTATACATTTATTATTATTTTTTCATTTTTATTTATTCATTTATTATTAATATTATTATTATTATTATTTATTGTCCTGCATCAAGCTAATAAAAAAAACTAAGGAGATTTTCTGAAACTACTGAAATCATGTTAAGAACTGTACAACGTTACACGTTAATAATACCTGGAAGGATCGGGATGAGCCATCATCTTCAAGAAAGAATGAAATTTCGAGTGATCATGAAGGGAGATCACTTAAACGTTCGGTTAAATAAAATAATAATAATAATAATAATAATAAAAAACCAGTAGGAATCACAGCTATGTTTAATAGTGAAAGTTAAAGCATTTCAACACACACACACAATGCAAAGAGAATTGAATGGATCGGGACTAAACAGCTGCGTAGCCGTAAGAAAACCACTTACAGTGTTGGGGGACGTTACTTTTTAAAGTAACTAATTACATTACAAAATTACTGTCTTTAAAAAGTAATCCATGACATTACAGCGTTACTTTCTGATAAAAGTAACTTGTTCAAGTACTTTTCCATTGCAGAAGTGAAAACTCCTTTGTGATTCCTCATGCATGTTGTTTTAGTCAAGACCTTTATAATTATTCTACCATCATCACTCAGCCAAGTTTGGCCCAAAATCTGTTAACTACAAATACCCCTATCTCACCTACGCGGTTTCGCGCGGTGGACGTAAATACAGTTCATCATGATTCACCGCGAGTTTTGACGCTGTGATTAGGTTTCCATCTTTCCGCACGTCGGTCCTCGCATAGTCAAACCGCATAGATGAGATAGGGGTATAACAGCAGGAATAACAGAGCGGGGCAGGTTATCGGGGGCGAGGCTTGTTGGACGACTTTCACACGCACACTAACGGATTGGGAATGACTGCTGTCTGGCTCACGGATTACATTTTTGAAAAAATAACAAAATAACTGAGTACTTAAATGATGGGCCTAATGTGTTAGATTACTCGTTACATCAGAAAAGTGATCCAAGTACTCTAACGCGTTATCTGAGCACTTATCAGTGAGGCAAGAGAGGCAGATGAAGTGATGCACCCATCATGTCTAGTTAGTGCTTACCGTACAAGCCTGTAGAGGCAGTATTATGATCTGGGGTTACTTCTATTGCTTCGGGTCCAGGTTCAGAAAAAAAGTACCTCACCTGATGACCTGAATACACAGAATGACCAGGTTTTTTCCCCTCCCTCATCAATGCATTTTTTTTCTTTTCTGATGGCACGGCCATATTCCAGGATTCCTCAGACTCAAATTTAGAGACTTCTTTTGGCCTGGCAGTGTAGATATTTTATTGTTATTGTACTCTTTAAGGTGCGTAGAAATAGAATAAAATGAGTAAAGGATAAACAATGAAGAGTAAAAAAAAAAAAAAAAAACAGAATCGTAGATATTACTATTTAATACCTCATGATCCACATGTTCATATCTACGGAAATTTGTAACTCGGGGACAAACTTTTTGTAAGTCGGGGACTCCTTGTACTTATTTTCATTTGTATTTATTCTGTGGATTTGTATGTGTAGGATCTGCCCTACTTGTTATAGTATAATATCAGTTTTTGAGGGGAAAACAAACTTCTTCCTTTGGCCAAATTCCATAAACACAAACTAGTCCGCTTTTGCGATCTTATAGCGCCGCTTGATTGGACTCGCTGTCTTTCAAGGTGCATCAAGACTGCTTTGTCCTGGAACAATCTCTCCCTTGGGGTGTCCAACCACATCAATCACTGTCTGTCTTTTAAACAACGAACTAAAGACCTACTTCTTCACCAAACATTTTAATCGTCTGTTTATTTATCTGACTTATTTCAGACTAAAGTTGTATGATCTGTTACGGCTTAATTTCTGCCGCAAATCGAACCCTGGCATGTTTACTCTTCTGGTGTGGTCTCTGATCTATAACCATGTCAGGTGACGATGACGAGATCACCCGGGGGCTCAGACCTGAAGAAAGTAAGCCATAACAGTTCTCCATCTTCTCCCCTCGCAGGTCCGGACTCTGTTTGTCAGCGGATTGCCGTTGGACATCAAACCCCGTGAGCTTTACCTGCTCTTCAGGCCATTTAAGGTGAGTTATGCATAGTACACAAGACGCCAGGAATCTAAATCAAGCACAGAGGAGAACAGAAGTCGAGGCTGAGTACTTGAGGAGCAAGATATCAACAGACAAACTTTATTCTCAGGGAATTTATTAAATGCCTCAAACTCTTAGACTCATTTTGTGATGGAATATTGAATCAGTACGACATCTGAAAAAAAAAAACAGAAAAAAACCTTCAGTTAGTGTCAACAATATTAAGTGAATGTTTGATTAAATATTTCATAATTATGTCCGAAAAACATCAGCATTTATCATGTAAGAAGTGTCAAAGTAGTACCGCTATGAGTAAAATGTTTCTTCCTATATTACATATCACTGATTCCAAGTCAATCAACTGATTCAAAAAGTCTTAACACTTTTGTTTCAATATTATAAATAGAAATATTATAAGATTTTTCTGTGTCTGTTAATTTGCATCTTGAGTTTGGACTTCAGAGAATAATAATGTAAAATATTACACCATAGATAACTGGTGCAGCTTGTGTAACTGTACTGTAATTACTGTTGAATTACTTGAACTGAACAAAAACCTGAAGTAAAGTAAAAATGTTTTAATTTTTTTCTGCACTTAAGCACTGTTTCTTTTAAATGAAAATGTAATTCAAGCATTTAAAAAGTCAATGCAAAAAAAAAAAATATTCAAAAATATTTCTTAAGTGTTAAAAATACCATTGTCTTTATTTTTCAATCTTACAAATTCAGGTAATAAAATTATAACATTTAATAACAAATTGAATTTAATTGTATCTTATTTAATTATTTAAATAAGTAAGGTCATTATTTTTGCTTTGATCTTTTAAATGCTTAAATTACATTTTCATGTGAAATATACAACCACAATTAAATGAAGATGCAGAGAATTTCAGGATTTCAGGATTCCATGCAGATCAAATTGCAATGTAGAAAGATTCAAATATTTTCATTGCAAGTTTCTGTTCTGTTTATTAATTTGAGTCTTGAGTTTGGACTCTATGGAATAATCCTGTAAAATATTACACTAGAAATAAGTAGTGAAGCTTATGTAACTTATTTTTTTTATAATAATAATAATAATAATAATAATAATGTCATCTGTGTAGGTATAAATGCCGAAATTCCTCTAAGCAAGATAGCATATTTTTAAAACTTGAAGTTTTCTGCACTTCAATTTACTGTGTTTATTTCATATGAAAATGTAATTCAAGCATTTAAAAATTCAATGCAAAAATACCGACCTTACTAAACTGCTGTTGAAAAATATTTTTCAAGTGTTAAAAATACCATCGTTAATATTTTTCAGTCTCATAATTAAAATTCAGGCCGCCTGTGATAAAAAAAAAAATCAGGTTTTTATTAAAAGTCAGGCTTTACAATTTTATTTATTTACCTTTAGTAAGGTCAGTATTTTTTTGCACTGACTTTTCGAAAGTTTAAAGTATATTTTCATTTGAAATAAACAGCCACACTACAAAAAATAGAAAAATTCATTACAGCACGTTTTTGTTCAGCTGTGTTGCTTTGAGGAGGAATTTTGTCATTGTTATACCTCTGTAGTCATAATTGTGCTTTTTTTGTTTCGTCCTAGGGATATGAAGGGTCGCTAATCAAACTGACATCAAAACAGGTGAGACTCAGAGAAAGCACGTCAACTTTGTGTATATATTCGTGTGAGTAAAATAGCGCTTTTAAAGATCATATGTGTCCTGATATTCTTATTATAATGAGTCATTTTTATGACACGATATCTAGACGTTATAATAATGATAATAAATCTTCTTATTAGAGCATAAGAAGACTTATGAATGGCCGTCTTGAAACACAGTTTAAAGCCGAGCTGTCGCTGGAAATTCGCTGTTTCATTTTCAGCAGGACTGCAGCATGTGTGTGTGTGTGTGTGTGTGTGTGTGTTCTGGTGTTGCTTGTCCCATTTCGCTTTGATTGACAAATTCCCAGAAGGTTCTACAGAGGAGTTCATATCTGGCTCTAGAGGATCACACTCGCACAGCAGCACTATACACACTTCAGATGTGCAAATTAGTAAAGAGGGTGTGAGCCCGTGTGTGTGTGACAGTGTGTGCAGACAGAATGAGGGCGTTCAGAGTTCACTCAAATAATAAACTGACGACGTGCCGTCGTTTCACGCTACCTCCACATTTCCGCGTCTTTAAACCACAAAGTCTATTAGAAGTCTTTTGTTAGATCTTGTTTTAACCCTTTAGTCACTTTAGACGCTCCATTCATCGTGCACTTTGTTTCTGAGTGACTTATAGACGTTAGTGAGAGCTGATCATAAGCCGTGTGTGTTTGGAGTTTATGTAGTATGGAACTGGAAAAAAACAACAACAACAACAAAAAAAATAGAGTTGCAAGGTTGCAATATACTAACATACTAACATACCAATACCACCATTATGACATCATTTTAGAAAAGGAAGGATTTGATGTCTAGACCTCCAAAACATCCCAGATGCTGTAAAAAAAAAGCATCACATTATGATGTCACTTAGTGTCATTCCACTTAATATAAGATTTTTCTGTGTCTATTAATTTGCATCTTGAGTTTGGACTTCAGAGAATAATCCTGTAAAATATTACACTATAGAAAGCTTGTATATCTTCTAATAATCATAATAATAATAGCAATAATAATAATAATAATAATAATAATGTTGTCTACGGACGTATTGAATTACTGTTGTATTACTTGAACTGAACAAAAACTTGAAGTAAAGTAAAAATGTTTTAATTTGTTTCTGCATCACAATTTGATCTGAATGTAAAAAAAAAAACTAAGTTTTCTGCACTTAAACACTTGTGTTTGTTTTAAATGAAAATGTAATTTAAGCATTTAAAAAGTCAATGCAACACCAAAAAAAACCCAGACCTTACTAAACTTAATATAACGTCACACAGAAAGCTATTAACCATTTTTCGGGCATAAGTTTAAGGCGTCGTCACGGCCGACCCGTTTGAGAAAACAAAAATCCCTCTGCAATTTTGCGTCCTCGATGTCTTTAGATCACATCGGCCCGGTTTGGTGTCGATCGTATAAATCCCCTAGGAGGAGTACATAAAAAAAAATCCATCAGGTGTGTTTTGCAAACTACACAAAATAACTGACTTCCTATTGAGTTGAGCCCATGGCATGCAATGAGAAAGTTGTTCAGCTCAAAAAATAAAACAAACAAAAAAAGAAATGAATAGGGCCAAATTTAATAACCAATATGAGTCCACACAGAAAATACAGACAGTTTTCTTTTCCATGTATACATTAGTGCATCTGTTGCATTAGCGTAACATGCCATCCCATAATATCTCCAACAATCCTGTTTAAAAAAAAATTTTTTAAAGGAGGAAGTACTATTCCATGTTCCTTCGGGCTGTTTTTTTAAAAATAATTCTGTCGAGCGTTGATCTCATCTTACAGCCGAATTCAAAAGTGCTCTTATCAATCTTAAACACCAGGAAGTAGCAACATGACCGACTTCCTGTGGGGGAATTAAAAAAAAAACCTTGTACCGCCAGAGGTTTCCCAGAACAGTCAGACAGATTGTGTGTGTGTGTGTGTGTGTGTGTGAGTGTGTGTGTTATTGCAGGAGGAGATGACAGCAATAATGTAAATCAGTCGATTCCAGACCTCTCAAGAGACACAAAGCAAAGAAATCACCATATATAGCAGTATGTCTCACTAGAGTCACTATTAATAACGGCCCTGTGTTCCTTCACAAGGGAGCGAGGAAGTGTGTGTGTGTGTGTGTGTGTGTGTGTGTGTGATACAAAGAACGAGAGAAAGAGAGAGAGATAGAGAGAGAGAGAAGTAATGTGTTTGTGTGCGCAAGAGAGAAAAAGGACAAAAGTAGAGTATGAGAGAGTGACGAGAAAAGACAAAGAGAGAGGAAACATGTGTACATATCCCGCTTCTTAGTGCATGAACTCTGAACGGCCTCACCCTCCCTGCACACACACACACACACACACACACACACACGTCTTACTGTCCTTCTGAGGACCTTCCACTGAGAGAGTTATTCATGAAGCTAAATCATTCTATGCTACACCTTAATGTAACCTTTACCTCAGTATCCAAGTGGGAGCATTTTATTTTCTTGTATTATTTTTAATGAAACCTTCAGTTTTGCCAACGACAACAATGTTCAGATATATTTAACTTTAAAACCTCTGTATGCAAAAGATAATATTTATTTATTTTTTTATATTTAAAAAGAAAGACTTTAAGAAGTGTTTATTTATATTTCAAAACAGCCTTGGAGCACAGTTTGACATATTCCAGTCATTATGAACATGCCTGAAAAATATATATTTTTATTTTTCAACTGTTTTCACGGCCGTTCCTGCATTGTTTCCCCCTGTAGCCGGTCGGCTTCGTGAGCTTCGACAGCAGATCCGAGGCTGAAGCAGCCAAGAATGCCCTGAATGTAAGTATGATCTTCTTTTAATTTATACACTTTATACAGTGTGTTTGAGTCGAATGTATACACACTTCAGGAAAAATAGTACAATGTATATTAATATTATATTAATAATATCATCATTTTATTACTATAATAGTATATAATGTATAGCAATAAATGTAGTATTAAAATATTTATACAAGTTTTTCTTTTCCTAAAGTGTGTTGTGCAACTGTGCAAATTCTCCAACTTAAAAAGATGAGAGAGGCCTGTAATTTTCATCATAGGTATACCTCAACTATGAGAGACAAAATAAGAAAAAAAA
>JAQMYL010000013.1:15301605-15316746 GCA_030014365.1 Clarias pachynema | reverse complement strand
CTAAGAATTCTGTCCAGGCCTTGACAGGTTCATCAGCCGTGCTATTTCTGCAGGATTTCCTAAATCCCCATGGCTCGCTTTTTCTGGATTTCATGCTCTGGATTTCAACTCTCATGATTCACGCTGCCGCGAAACACTTTTTGTCTAACCTTGAACTTCTATCAACAATTAGCGATTCGGTCCGTCACCAGGATTTCAACGGATTCTCTTTTATCACTGACACTTTATAAACCTTATCGTCCTCATTCTTACATTGTTTATAAACTGTGTCAAAGTGGTCAATCAATCAATTAACATTTATTTATGTAGCACCTTACAGCAACCTAAGTTGAATCAAATGCTGTGTTTCACAGCATTAAAAAAAATGACAATAAAATGGCAATAGTATAGCAATAAAGAAATACAAAACAAAATAAAACACATAAAATGATAAAATTATTAGAAGTTCTTCTAAATAAGTGTGTCTTAAGTTTTGCTTTAAACAGAAAAATGGCAAAAAAACGAGGGTAAGAAAGAGCAATAAAAATATATATAAAACACACTAAAATGATAAAATAAAATAAAAAACACATGAAATAATAAAATATCAAAGGTCATTCTAAATAAGTCCGTTTTAAGTTGTGCTTTAAACAGAAAAATGCCAATAAATAGCAGTAAAAAATATGTTAAACAGACTAAAATTATCAAATAAAATAAAAAACATGGAATGATAAAATATCAAAAGTCATTTTATATAAGTGAATGTTTTACTTTAAACAGAAAAATGACAAAAAATGGCAATAAGATAGCAATTAAAAATACAATGTAGAATTATACAATTATGAAAAACACATGAAATTATAAAATATCAAAAGTCATTCTAAATAAGTGCGTCTTAAGTTTTGCTTTTAACAGAAAAATGACAAACAAATGGCAATAAATAGCTATAAATATATATATATAAAACAAAATAAAATGATAAAATTATATGAAAAGACCCACATGAAATTATAAAATATCAAAAGCCATTCTAAATAAGTGAGACTTAAGTGGTGTACAACTAGAGAGAGAAAGAAATCATTAGTGGAAAGTCACCTTCTAATAATGTTAATACTAGTCTTAAGGGCACAATTTTCAGTCTGAATAATGATCAACTTTCCAGGGTCTAATGGATCTGAATTTCTTTTACTCAGACTTTTTTTAGCTCTTGAATCCAGCGAACCACATCAGAGAGTATCACACCCTCGGAGGAAAGCGCTACTACCTGCCCACTTCCGCCTCGACAGAAGACCCCATGGTCGGCCCGTGATCTTGTGATTGATATAAGAGTGAGAGAGAGAGAGAATATCACTCTGTCCCAGAGCCAGATTTGCTCTCTTTTGATTTGCAACCTTCAGATGACAGAATAAACCATTTCTGTTTCATTTCTGATTCAGGGTTGATCTGGTTTTAGTGAGAAGTGCACAATGCCCAAGTCCCAACGCTGAACTCACGTTTCCATCGTACATATCAAAATTAGGCCTCCTGCCTTTTTATTATGATTGAACTGAACATTAAGTTTGCTTAAACTTTTACCTCTATTTTTCTTTCTTCTTTTAGTCGACTAATTGGCAAAACATGAAGTTTAATGTTTCCCCAGAATATCTTGTTTCTGTTTGTTTGCTGTTGTTATTCTTTTTTTTTTTTTCTCTCCTCATTGTAACCAGTTCTCAGCTCTGACCTTTTCCGAGTTTACAGTTGCGCACTCGCATGTAATCACTTTTATAAATAGCCCGATGGAGTTTATTGTTTATTTTGGGAGTACAGAGTCGCGATGCTGCTTTAAAACCAACAGGGGATCTCCAGCTGTATCATTCTGATATTTTAATTAAAAAAAAAAAAAAATGGATCAATCGTCTTGTACTGTAAGTAAAACCAAAAGCATGTACACAGATATAATTAGGATATAATTTGTCCAGGCTTCATTTGGAGCAAAAAAAATAAAAAATAAAATTTTCTCAAGCGAGAGGGAGACAGCTTGTCGCCATGTTGGTGGAATAAACATGCTTAAACTGGAAGGTCTTTAGGGAGCAAGCGGGTAGGAGTGGAGTGTCAGATGTCCACTGACTCGAGAGCCAGTCTGCTCGTTCCATTCTAATAGGGATGTAAATGTAGAAAGTAAAAAGTTGGTTATGATTTCGTCATGGTATTTTGAACGTTACAGGATAACGTACAGAGTGTAGACTTTTAATCAGTGTACATAATGCACTTTTAAAACAGTATTGATGGGAGTCGGAACCACTGAGTCAAAATGTTCCGTACGATGCTTCTTACACTCGTTGTGTTTCACTTCACGTTTCATTCAAAAGTTTGGACACAAGTTTGGATTTGTTTTCCTGCGTTCTACAACAGCACTGGTGAGTTCAAAACAATAAACTAACACATATGGCATTAATTAATTAAGTAACAATGGCGACAACAACAACAGTCAGTTGTTATTGTAAGACATGAAGGTCAGCTGTTCTGGATCAGTTCTTGCAAGAACCAGTATTATATCGAGTGCGTTTGAAAAACCCATCAAGCACCATGATGAAACTGGCTCTCATGAAGACCTTCCACGGAAGGCAAGACCAAAACCTTCAAGTTCATTTAGAGTTACCAGCCTCAGAAAGCACCAATTAACAAACAGCACCTCAGATTAGAGCCTTAACGAAGGCTTAAAGAGTATAAGTAAGCAGGTACATCTCAATACCAGCTGTTTAAATTGTAGAGAGAGATTATTGCATATTTTGGATGCCTTCTGTTTTAGAGAAGCATTGTTTTAGAGTGTAGAAAGAATTCAGTAGACAGAAATAAAAATCAGGAAAGACAATGGAGTTAGAAAGTGTTTGCTAATTTTTGACTGGTAGTGTACAGTACATCAACTAAGATAACTCACTTAATTAGCATCTATTACTAAATATATTACAAATGTCAAAGCAGTCCATTGCCATAATAGGCCAAATATTATTTACTATTGTTACTTTTACTATTAATCTATGTGACAGATTTTTTCACCTCACTATTCATGTAAAGCTTTTTCCATGGTTGTATCATTGATCATGAGCATTCGCGGTTATTCAGATGCTGTGCGCGTTTCCGCTACACACCAGGAAAAAAAAAAAAACATGCAACATGGAGAGCTAGGACGGCAGAACAGACAAAGCCGTATCCGCATACACAAGCGTAGCGGAAAAAACAAACTACGACTCTGAAAACCACAGAAGTTCTAAACACACCTGCACCCAGTTACCCAGGTGATAAATAGGACGCTCCCGTGAGTTTTTCTGGACGGATTAGTGTCCAACCAGAGAAAAAGCATTCATTGTGATATGGACAGTGGAAACATAATCCACAGTCAACCTTCTAATAATACTAATCTCTAATTTTAGAGATCATTGCATATTTTGGACGCCTTCAGCATTGTTTTAGAGTGTAGGAAGAATTAATAATCAGGAAAGACCATGGAATTAAAAAGTGTGTCCAAACTTTTGACTGGTAGTGTACATCAGCCGTGTACGATTCTGATTTGTTATTGATTTTCCGCTGCACTGCGATTCGCTGTTCACCCGACCCTGCCTGTTTCTCGACCACAATTATGATTTGCGCGTTTGAATTTGCTGTTTAATTATTGTTCAATGGACCCTGTTTTTTTTACGTGTTCGTGACAGGTGTGTTTTAGAAATGCATAACGATTACAATCAATTGACATCTTTCATAATCAGTTGCACAAGAAATCCACTGAACTGTAATCGATGATCGTCCTGAATGAAATGTCAAGGGTAACAACACAGGTAGTTCCCGACTTATGAACATTCGAGTTACGAATTTCCAGTACTTCCAGTCGGTAATAGCTCATGTGTGTTGTACTATAAAAATAGACACTGCAGTGCACTGCAGATACCGATATTTACAATTATATGCAACATTTTCAGTGTGTAAGTGAATGTTTAAAATGTCTAAAATCTGGTATATTGTATGTGCGTGTGTGGTGGGGGGAGGGGGGAGGGGGGGTTTGCGAGAGAAATGAGTCGGCCTCACCGATTTCAAGGAATCAGTCCGGGAGCACAATGATAGAAAATGTTTGTCCTGTAAAGCTGTCCTGATGGTGAATAATCCTAATTTTCACAGTTCATGGTGGAAAACAGCTGACAAAATGACGCCCGAGATTCCCCTCACGATTTAAACGCGCAGAGACAACACTGTTACATTTCATTGTGAGATTCATTTCCTTAGGCACGGCTACAGTTTTTGCCCACATTTTGGCAGTGTCGGGAAAGGAGGACAGAGATTTAGTCAAATGGATTGGTATGGTGCTTTACGTTGTAAATTCGTGTCAAAGGCGTATAAGACAGACTTACAAACAAATCCGACTTACGAACGCGCTCCTGGAACGGACAACCTGTAATATAGACAAAAATATGTGGACATCTGACCTGTCATGTGAATTCGCGAGCCACTAGAAAGCAAAAGCTTAGGTTGACTGGAGGAACATGATGATCATAATTGTTTGTTTGTTTTTTTCCTTAGTGCAGTTCCTCATCTTCTAAACCTTTTCCAAAGGAGAATTAAAAGTGATGTAGACGATTACACAACCCTTGTTTGAACTTTAACAAGCTTGTTTAAAGCATGTTTTTAGGGGGAAAAAAGTAAAGGTTGTGGCTGATTTAGACATCTCTTAACCATGTAGCTCAAATGCAAATATATTATATATACGTGTGAATGTTAAAACACTGGACAAAGAGCATGTCCTGACTTTGTTCATAAAGTTAATGTTTAATTGTTTATGGTGTTCATTGTTTATGTGCTTGTCTGCTGCTTTATATCATTTGTGTTGTCCTCCAACTGGGGTTTAAGATGGCTCTTTGGCTCTCTCTCTCACACACACACACATACACACACACACAAATACCTTAATGCATTTGGACAGTAAGACATGTCTACTGAACTGTGTGTGTATGTGTGTGGGTGGGTGGATGGGAGAGGGATTTTTGGCCTGACTAACCAAGCAATTACAGCTGAATCCCTGCATTGCCTTTACTGCTGAGAGAGAGACTGGGAGTGTGTGTGTGTGTGTGTGTCAACAGGAGGTATTATCCACAGCTGAGGTTCGCTAATAAGGAAGTGCTGTTTCTTTGCTTCCTTTGTTCTTTTGCTCAAATTTCAGGCAATAGACAGCTGTGTGTGTGTGTGTGTGGTCACAAGCAAAAAGCTAGTGATCTTTTTTAGGATTAATGTTTCTAGCCTTGCCTTTTATGTTCAGGAGCCAGACAGTGTGATCCAGCTCCTAAATCCCAGTAGCGGATTTGAAATTCACGTTTAAAAAAATAAATAAATAATTGCAATAAGTAATAACCTGGAACGCCGGAGTTCTAGTCCTGCTCCCGGTCGGTTGTCGGTTTTAAGGTACACATATTGTGTTTGAATCACAACACGGTGCATTCACTCTCTCCCTCGTTCTTTGGCGCAGACGTAAGCAACAGCGCACAGCAGTTACACTCGAGCACGAATCCAAAACATCCCATGACTCGTGTTCCAGCTTGATTGCGCCGAAAGAAAAAGAAAAAAAAACATGATTCAACCCAAATGCAGAAACTCAACAAAATGTGCTATTTACTCTGGGTTACAGGCAGGATTTTTTAATTTGCGAGCTGTTAAACTCACTCCCATCTGACAAAACATCCCTCTTGCCGGGATTTCATTCTTAGTCCACTGGAATCTGTTCAAACCAGTCACTCTTATTATTTATATACAAAGATGGACAAAGTACACAAATCCTGTTCTTGAGTAAAAGTAAGAGGATATCCCAGGCAAAATATTTATCAAGTAAAAGCAGAACTCGTCTATTTACGTTTCTACATGAGGAAAAGTACAAAAGTTCTTATTTACATATTTAAATAAGCACTCTCCGATACAGCAGGTGGCAGTATGCAGCTACTTCGTTTGTGAGCAGATACAAACCACAACCTTCGCACTACACCTAATTTCATTGATATTGCGGAAAAAATGTCAAGAGCAACGCTCTCTCGTGCCTTCCTACTTTATCAGGTAAAAGGATGGGATTGGCGCATACCATTCACACAGAGATTTCGGAGGGGACAGACGGCACTGGTTACAGCACTTCCCGCTTCAAATATTACACACCACTGCGGTTAGGTAACAAATGTACCTAACAAACAAAGGTTGAACAAATGTAGTGACGTAGAAAGTACTGATATTTGTTGTAGGATGTAATGGAGTAAAAGTAATCCACTAATATAACTACTCAAGTTAAATTACATAATAAATAAGTGAAAACTGTACTTAAGTACAGCAATGAAGTAAATATATTTATTTACCTTTCTTTTATTTAGTTCTTTGGAACTATGTAAAGTTCAAACTCATCATCTACAGGACATTTTAATTGTGAAGCCTGTAGTTGTAAAGGTCCAGAAGACGATGCAGGTATATCGCTCCCGTAATAGGGGAAAGTAAAAAAAACAAAAGAAAAGTTAAAAGACACAAAAGTGACAAAAAAAGGAGAAAAAGAAAAGACAAAAGACAAAAAAGAAAAGTGAAAAGACAAAAAAGGAGAAATAAAAAAAATTTAAAGGCAAAAAAGAAAAGACAAAAATATAAAAGTAAAAAGACAAAAAAGAGAAAAGGAAAAAAGTGAAGAGAAAAATGCAAAGAGAAAAAAGAGAAAAGTGAAAAGACAAAAAAGGAAAAAAGACAAAAAAGAGAAAAGGAAAAAAGACAAAAAAGAGAAAAGGAAAAAAGACCAAAAAGGAAAAAAGACAAAAAAGATAAGTGAAAATATAAAAAACAATAAACAAAAGAAAAGTGAAACACCAAAAGGAAAGTTAAAAGACAAAAGAGAGAATGGAGAAAACAAAAAAAGCAAAAAAAAAAAGTAAAAAAGAAAAGATAAGGAGATGAGACGAAGAGTTGTGTTTTGTGTTTGGGTCTATTCACGACAAAGAGAGAATCCCGTCTCAAGGTGTGTCCCGGATAAAGAGCTTTCCCGTAAGTGTGCACAAAATCTCTCCCACAGCTCACATGCACGCAGCTTCCTCTCCGAACCTCTCTGCATTAAAACACAAAACTTCAGTAACAGTGTGAACAGCATGTGTTTTGTGCAGAGTGATGGACGGGTTACACTATAGATCTATGTAGCCTATGTCCCTTGAACGGTAGATACCGTGATATGCTGTGTGAGAGAGAGTGTGTATCTGTCTAAGTGTGTGTGTGTGCTAGCTGATTCTGCTATTTGAATCAGCCTTGACAGGAGCATTGATAGAGACTCGAATCGCTTGACGGAGCATGACGCATGATGATTTTCCACTGTGACTTCAGGAACATCGAATGACGGAAGCGAAGCAGCTTGACACTGAGATTTAACCACACTTTAAATATCGATAACAACTTTTATCAAGTCACCCTCATTTACAGAGATTAGATCAGGGCTATTTGAGAACGTATACCTTCCTGTTGATGTGATCAGGTGTTAAAAGCAGCAGTGAGAGTTGTGACAGACTAGAAGCCATTGGGATCATCAGCACTTGGTTCCAATGACAGATCGAAAGCGAAACCTTGGACAGTTCTTGAGATATCGCCTCGGGTTTGTGGTCATGCTTCCATGTTGTGCATTGATGTCCAGCATTACATAAAGAGGTTCAAGTCTATAATCCAAGGATTATTAATGCACTATTCCTCACCAAGTTCCCCCCCCCCCCCCCCCGAATTCCTCCCCGTCATTAGCCCACATTAAGGCTACTACTACCACTCAGTCGGGAGGGCCGAAGACCATCACGTTTCCTCCGAACCACGTGACGCCAGCCAACCGCATCTTTTCGATCTTCTCGTGCATACACTGTTGGGGGCGGCATAACACACTCGGAGGACAGCGCTATCCGCTCCTTCCGCTTGCGTGAGGTAACAGGCGCCTCTGATTGGCTGTAGAGCCGTGATTAATGTGAGAGCACTAAGTACCTCTCATCCCTCCCCTCTGAGAGAGCTCGGCCAGTCAGCTTTCTCTAGACCTCCGGCTGCGAGAGGTTACAGCATCACCCAGGAATCGAACTTGCGACCTCCGGATGATGGGGCGAACACTTTACCACAACCAAGTTTCTCAGAGTGAAGACGCTCATTTAAGACATTGCCTCAGTGTGTTGCCGTTTTTTATATATAGTCTTGTCCATTCCTTTCTTGTAAACGCTACCAGCGTGTAGTTGGTGAACAATATCGTCACAGTTTTACAAGGTCATGCAAATTCTGATTGTTTTTTTTTTTTTTCTTATCATTCTCAGGTTCCCTATGTGTGATGGTGGCTAAGGATGGCCTTGAGCTGCTACCCTCCCCCACCCCCCACTCCAATCCATCTCTCTCTTTCTCTCTCTCTCTGTCTCTCTCTTTCTTTCTTTACAAGAACCAAACCAGGGACCTCCAGACTCATCCTTCTCAGTCATGGACCTCAGGTAAGGACACCATCCATTGTAGAAGAATTTTGAAATTGTGAATGTATAGTGTAAATTGATTTGTGGTCTCTCTCTCTCTTTCTTGTTCCACCAGGTCACCACCTCTTCCTCCCGGGTTTAAAGAGCAAATCAAGACCAGCTCTGCCTCCATCACACATCCCCCTCCTCCCCCCCTCCCCTTTCTCTACTGTTACACCACCGACACTTTTATGGAAGGAGTGCACATTCGCCTGCCTCTCTCTCTCTCTCTCTCTCTCTCTCTCTCTCTTTTGATATTCAACCATATTTCACAGTATATACAAATATTTCCACTATGCCCCGTGTTCCCATTTTAGGGATTCATGCTCCCTGTGTAGGCACCATTTATAGGCAGTGTTTGTGCACCTACAGTAGGCACTCTACACATTCTGTCCCTTCAGCTGTTGCCTGTTTCCATGAAGGATCGCATGTGTGTGGCTGAGTGAAGGAAATCCCATAGTTCTCTGTGTGAGAGTAACACGAAGAGAACTTTTAGTAATGTTACTGTGATTAGAAAACTTAAAACTTTACATTGCCAGACAATTTTTTAATAAATTTTTTTAAACTGGTGTTTAGTCACTATTATTGCCACAACCTGAATAAAATTATGCATAAAAGCAGTTTAATACAGAAAGCTAAATCTGGAGATAAAAATAAATAAAAATAATAATATAGTGTGCAACTCTTCATTGAGGGATAAAGATTTTTAAAAAAATTTGAACATAGATTTTTTACATAGATTTATTCAATAATATAAAATAATTAATGTAAATTTGCCAATTTATTAAACTTTAAGCATTAATGAACAAAAAACATTCCTCGATTTTCTAAAAAAAAATTAATAATGAACCTCTCAATTCTGTAAACTTATCATATTTAACATTTCTCTCTAAGATTCCCAAATCATATCGATTCATTTTTCTTCATTTATTAAATATTTAATGCTAAATGTTTCTCGAGTGATTAACTGTTTAATAAATTCACAAATGTTTATTTAATAAATATGTACGGTTAAACAAATGGATTCATTAAAAGTTTAATAGTATTAATAATAATTTATTTGAGTCTAAACTTTTTATAATAGAAATGTAAACATTTCTGAAGTCAGTAAACATTATATATGAATAACCATTTAATGATATAAATTTTTCTACCATAAACAATTAATGTGTGTGTGTGTGTGTGTGTGTGTGTGTTTATGTGTGCAGGCAAATTTTGTGCCACTCCTTCCATTTAATTGTCGTGGTTGTGTATTAATCAATATTATCTTTATAATAACCGATTTTATCATTGATGTTGTTATTTACACTGATTCTAATTAGCGATCGAGTTGAAGTGTGACGTTATCAGAGTGATGATGCTGTACATTTTTAGACCTTTTGAAGCCGAATACAGAAGTATTTTTATAATCAGGTGAACGTTTTCCGTGTGTGTTGTGTACGAGTGTGTGAGGATCTCAGAGTCCTTCCATTTCCCTGCTTCATTCCAGCTGCCAAAGACAATCAGAAGGAAATGACTTCTTGTCGAATAATAACAGTAATACATATCATGTATTTCAAAACCAAAGACTTGGTGTGTGTGTGTGTGTGTGTGTGTGTGTATGTGTATGTGTGTGTGTGCAAATGCTGATCATCGGTTACAATATACAAGTTATTCATCGTACATTACCAGGAAACACGTCTGTGATCGTTTCAGGGAAAGATTTTATGTCGATGTTTATAAACCCAGGTTTTGAAGGGGATTTTTTTTTTCTCCAAATAAAACCACTTCCCTTGTGACACAGTACTCAAAATTTTTAACTCCACTAAACGCATCTCATATACGTAAACATTGAGTCAATGAGAATTAGCAAGTATAACATATACATTAAAATGATGATAGGATTACTGCACCCATCATTTAATACACAAAAGTACTGTATTAAAGACATTTTCCATCCTTTCTTTTCCCTTTCCTTTTTTTGTAAAGTATTGAAATTTCAATAATCACAACTTCAGCAAAAGACAATATGAAATGTATTATACATGTATATTGCTAGAAACGATTAAGATCTCAGGAGAACACAAATGCTGAAAATTTATCAGAACAAATACAACACAGCAATATGGAATAAGTGAAGTTTTACGACCAAGACAAATATGTAAAATAAAGAAAGAGTTGTGTAGCGGTCTGGGAAAACCTTTCATGATATTTTCCACTGTACAGTAAATAGTTCTGGAAAGTTTGGGTGAAAAAAAAAAAATTTCTTTTCTGTATGCATCTGAAAAGTAAACAATGTTTTAATTTAACAAAAAGTACAAAACCCGTAATGCAGTAAACAATGCCCAGCTCACCTCTACTTACATAAAAATTTTGAGCAATTATAATTTTAAGACCTTCATTGTTAACATTATCAGAATTTTTCTTTTTTTCTTTTTACTTGAACATTGAAACATTTTTCAAAGTAATTTCTGTATATATATATATATATATATATATATATATATATTCATTAATTCTGTAAAGCTGCTTTGCAACAATGACTATTGTTAAAAGTGCTATATAAATAAAACTGAATAGAATTTACTCCAGTTGTGGATACCGGGAGAATTCAACCTAGATGGAATGCCAGTCCATTGCATTTCATTTTTTTTACATACAGATACACACATTCTCACACTCCATTTAGTTTTTGGACAATTTGGATGACATTAAAGCAAAAAAAAAAAAAAAACTCAGAGAACTACAAAATACAAACTACCAAAAAAATATAAAAATCAACTCTCACACAGAGGTGTGAGACCTAACTGTTTCTTTCTGATGATTTTAACGTCTTAATATAGTTTTATAGCTACTGTATGCTTGATTTAAGTAGCCAGTTTGACTTAAATTTGATTACATCAGTTTCCTTTACACTGACGTATTACGACGGCGCTCTGAAAGTGAGATGAACGTAAAAAAATCTGTGCGTCCTGTATGTTTATTTTTTATTTTCTTCTGCAGTGTCTGTATGACATCAGTATATGGACCTGATCCTGTGAGTGTGTTTTGCAGGGTAGATACTGTATAAATCAACCATCTTTGTGTGAAATCAATAAAGTTTTTTTTAAATACGTATGTAAGTTCACTTCTTCAGCAAGCAGACGACCTGAAGTGGCCTGAAAACTCCAGCGTCTGGTTTTTTCTCACGTCTTTCTCCCTGGACGCTTGGTTTTCTCCTGCGGAGGTGTGATAATGTAGCCATCTTTCACACCTTCCTCTCCTTCACACCTTTTCTTTTGCTTTATCATTCTTACCATCTCTCTCAAGACTCTCTCTCACTCTTTTTCTTCTCTCATAATAATTTGGCTTTTGCTCCTTTTTTTGGCCTCATTTTGCACTTTCGCCATCTCCTGCATCTTCTCGCTTCATCTCTTTTTAAAGACACACACCACACAAACAGTGAAACATCTCTTAAATGACAAAGACAATTTTTTTTTTTTTTTTTTTTACATTTTTCATTCCCTTTTAATGATTCGCAGAAAGCCAGTCCAGAGGTCCACTGGGAGTCACCTGACTTTGACAGAATGAGGATGATGCCTTAGGATTCCTGAGGATGTTGCTCTCCAGAAAGAGAGGAATAGATAAAAGAGAGAGCAAGAGGGCAAAAAGCAGTCACACCACTCTCAGGCCAGAAAGAAAGAGAGAGAGAGATTCACAGGGGATCATAAGGCTCCAGTATAACTGTGTCAAAGTCACACTTCCTGGTCATGTGACTTCCATGGAACTCGGGACTGGAATCCTGCCGTGCATTCTGGGATATACTTATCGTAGTGATCTATCTATCTATCTATCTATCTGTCGGTATAGTGTGTGTGTGTATACATGATTGTTTTCAAGAGAATAAATGGCGTATTTCCAAACAAACAAAGCATTACAACAGCACTAAAGAATGCCAGAGTTCAAGTTAAAGTAAAACTAGATTATAAATGTGTGTGTGTGTGTGTGTGTGTGTGTGTGATCTCATCACTGAAAAATTACCCCTGACTGTGATTTACCTCTGAGCTCTTTGTTCCCAGGAACAATATGCATTATTAATTATTTCACATATGTGCTGCTAGCTTTTGCTTTTCCCCTAAAAAGAAATTTCTCCATAACAACACATTCGGTGATAGGGATTCTCTGTTTGATTTAATGTTTTAACCAGCAAAGCAAATAAAACTGAGTAAAAAGTATTGATTGTGCAATCTCGGGTGCTCCGGCTGGTAACGTAAAGTACTAGAGGTAAAATTGTCCTATGGTTTGATTCAATGCATAAAAAAAATAAAAAATAAAAAATAAAAAAAATTTTATGTTTGAAATGATTTGAGGCAAGAATTAAACATCGATTATAATCGATTAATCACACAGTAGCTGATTTATTCTATTCATCAAAAGAATCAACATATATATATAGGATAAACAAATTCTTAAGTATGTTCTTAAGTGTAGGATAAACAAAATATAAATAAATTTAGTGTTTGCATTAAGTTTGTTCGAGAAAAAAAAGGACCTTGAACTTTTCACACTTTTGAACTATTAAATTAAACTGTATATTATGCCTGAACCTAAGTGACCAAGCTTAAAGCTACAGAGCTCCCTCTGCTGGTTAAGAGTGGCAGTGTTTCATTTATTAATACTGTATACAATAATCCTTTTTCACTCACTCATCCTGAAGCCTGGGACCTGGAGCCTATCCCAGAGACTTAGGGCACGAGGCGGAGTACACTGAATGGGGTGCCAATCCACGACCAGGCACACACACACACACACACACACACACACACTCACACGCTTCTTCACACATACGGGCAATTTGGGAACGTCTAATCTGCATGTTTTAAGACTGTGGGAGGAAAGTGGAGTACCTGGAGGAAACCCACCAATCACAGAGAGAACATGCAAACTCCATTCGCACAAACCCCGAGGCGGGAATTGAACCCGGACCCTGGAGATGCCGCCTTAGTCCTTTTTGATATACAATATTTATTTTCTCTGTTTGTCATTACCAAACCTAATAAATTGAAATTGATGATGATGATGTTTATGCGGTATAGTTCCTCCTGTTGTGTGTTTTATTCGATCCAATATTTAATTACGACATTTCAGCTGATGAATTCAAGGAGGGAAAACTATTTAACGTTGACAGAGGAGAGAAAGAATAAATAAGTAAAACTAGATTATAAATGTGTGTGTGTGTGTGTGTGTGTGTGATCTCACCACTGAAAAATTTGCTCTGACTGTGATTTACCTCTGAGCTCTTTGTTCCCAGGAACAATATGCATTATTAATTATTTCACATATGTTCTGCTAGCTTTTGCTTTTCCCCTAAAAAGAAATTTCTCCCTAACAACACATTCGGTGATAGAGATTCTCTGTTTGATTTAATGTTTTAAATCAAAGCAAAGCAAAAAAAAGTGAGTAAAATGTATTGATTGTGCAATCTCGGGTGCTCGGGCTGGTAACGTAAAGTACTAGAGGTAAAAATTGGCCTATGATTTGATTCAATGCATAAAAAAAATAAATCAAGCTCTGTACCACAAAGTGAAGTAGAAACATTTGATCATTTATTTGTAACATAGCCAGCAATGACAACAGTTACATCTTTGTATAAATTCTGTTCCCAAACTGGACTGTCCTTCTCCACACTTCTTTTATGTCCTCTTGAAGATCCTCTTAGCGCTAACACCTTCGTAGCAGTAGCACTGTGTAGGAGAAGCGACAACATACATGGAATTAATAATTCTAACACTGCTTTAGTTATATCGTCCTTCACGGTGAGCCTGCAATGTGAATCATGCTAGCCTTTTTTTCAGTCAGAAAAATAACTGAAATTTGGAAGTTAAAAGCATCACAATACAGATTTCCAGGACAAGAAACTTTAACTTACTACAACTTGATGAAATTTTATATGGTAATTTGCCCTGTAGCAGAGCAGCTTTAGCTTCATTGATGCTTGCAATGCATAAGATCCATTATGGAGGAATGCTAATTCAAACTTTTTTTTTTTTTTTAAATATTGAATATCCACCAACCTTTTAAAATATTAATAATTCTGTACCAAAGAAAAAGGGAATGATATACAGTCAGTCAGACAGACAGATTAGACTGTATCTAACAGCATGTTTTTCTAGCTTGCTAGCAAGCAGATCGGACAGATTAGCATAAACAAGACAGATTAGCATAAACAAGACAGATTAGCAAGTAGAATGCTGATAAGTTTATGTTATATTGTTATCTGAGTTGGGTGTAGAGTACTTGGAATACTTTTTTGACGTAACGAGTAATCTAACGCGTTAGATCCGCCATTTCAGTACTCAGGTATTTAGTTACTTTTTCAAAAATGTAATCCGTTGTTTAGACAATTTATGTAATCCGTGAGCCAGACAGCAGTCATTCCCAATCCGTTATGGTGTGTGGGCGAAAGTCGTCCTACAAGCCTCGCCCTTGATAACCCGCCCCCTCTGTTATTCCTGCTGTTATACCCCTATCTCACCTATGCGGTTTGACTATGTGAGGACCGACGCGTGGAAAGATGGAAACCTAATCACAGCACCAAAACTCGCGGTGAATCATGATGAACCGAACTTACGGCCACCGCGCGAAACCGCGTAGGTGAGATAGGGGTATTAGTAGTTAACAGATTATGGGCCAAACTTCACTGAGTGATGAT
>JAQMYL010000013.1:15236252-15247948 GCA_030014365.1 Clarias pachynema | reverse complement strand
ACACATACACACTAACAATTATTTTCTTTTCTAAACAAAATCTTGTTCATTTTGTGAAGCTGCTTTGAGACAATGACGATTGTTAAAAGCGCTATATAAATAAAATTGAATTGAATTGAATAATACAGTATAATGACTAGAATTAGACTTTAATACTCTCTCAAAGCAAGTAGTTTAGCCTTAATAAACAAGTTATCATTAGCACATCAGATTAGAATCATTGAAACTCTTGTAATATTTCATTTGCTGTGTAATTATTATAGCATACATGATTTCACTTTTAAAGTTATGAAAAAAGAAATACTTAAAAAAAAAAAAAATTGTTTGACGAACTATACTTGAGACCACCTTTTCAAGTGGACCCAGACAAATTTGTTGGTTACAGGGATTACATAAAACAAACCAAATATGGGTCAAGTGTGTGTGTACATATGTGCATATGTATGGATGTGCGTTTCTGTGCGTGTGTGTTTAGTATAGGGTAATTGTTATGAGTGAATCCATCTCGGGTTACTTTGGTGTAACCCTGTTCCCTGAAAAAGCGAGAACGAGATGCTGTGTAAAAACGTTCTGGGAACATCTCTTTGTTCTACCAGTTGTGAAGCATATGTGTATCAAACACGCCAAATTTTGGCCTATATAACCTCGGTGACGTCATCTGATGAGATGCACCTGCAGGTTATAAATAGGAGTGAACCAGAAACATCCTCAGGTCAATTTTGTCTAAAAGGACGTCCAGTCATGCAAGCAGTGCAGCATTGGAGCACAGCATTTCGTTCCCACTTTTTCAGGGAACAGGGTTACAGCAAAGTAACCCAAGATGTTCCCTTTCAAAAGCTACACTCGATGCTGCGTGAAAACGCTATGGGAACGAGAATACCAATGCCACCGCACTGCAAGTATCTGGACCCCCAGTATTGTGTTGCGAGTGCGCACAATATCCAAGGAGGTCTCAGACATGACTTTGGGATGCTGACTCGAGGACCCATGAGCTCGGAGTAGCATGGACCTCCAAACTATAAAATCTGACAAATGTGTACGGAGAGGATCAACCTGCCGCATCACACACTTGCTGCAAGGGGACACCTCTTGCGAGGGCAATTGAAGAGGCAAGCCCCCTCATCAAATGGGCCCTAATTACGAAGTCTGACCACGCGTCACATAGGCTAGGGTAATAGCATCTCTCACCCAATGTGACTGCGTTTGTCTGGTGGCGGCTGCCCCTGATTGCGGCCCCCATTGCTTATAAAAAGCTGCTCTGACTTACGCCACTGGGTAGTGCGGTGGACATAAATCTGAAGAGCACATTCTGGACACAGTAAGTGAAACCTTTCCTGCTCCGGAGCTATAAAAGGCGGAGGACAGAAGGCAAGAGAGAGAGATACAGAGAGAAAGAGGGAATTCCGTCTCATGCGTGCCTGCCAGATCTGCATGTGAACCCCAGGAATGCGCCGTGAAGCACCTTAACAGGGACGAGATCACAGTGCTCACACTCTGCCTGAAGGCTGAGGAGAGCGTGCTCTTCCCCCAAACACTCGAAACAAAAAGTGTGCAGATCGCCCCCCTGAAAGAGATCTATCACACGGAGGCACGCATCTCCTATCAAACTCCGACATATCGGTGAGTTAATACTTTTAAACTCGCTTGCACACACATGCAAACACAATGCAGTCCTGTAGACAAAAAGATCTGAGGATGTTTCCGGTTCACTCCTATTTATAACCTGCAGGTGGCTAAGAAAGATGACTAGTAAGAATTTCAAACTATTTTCAAACCCTGTGAATTACATTAACTCGATCGCTAACTCTTGGTCACCAAGTCTGCCAGTTGCTGTTACTTCGTTTTGCCAGATGTAGAACGATATGTGTTTGCAGGAACCATTGTATAACAGCAATATCACACTTAAATTTGTACTGTTTTACTGAATATCAGCACTTCCTCTGATAATGACTGTGATATGTATTTATTGGAAGCTTACATAATGTTATTCATTAAGATTTAAGCACAGGATGTCATTTGTAATGCTTTCACAGAAATGCTAGGACTAAAATTCTGTCACAGTAGGGTGGTCTTAAAGCACAAAGTACAAAAAACAATGAATGTGTACAATTTTGTTTTTGCATTAATCAGAAAATGAATTATAAACAATTTAATTGGATTATAAATAGATGACTGAGTTCATGTCTCAGCAACTTCATTATAACTGTAGACGAGAGTGTGTGGTGGCGTCTGAAAGATTAGTGTCACATCAGGGACTATTCTCTTCTGTTTAATTCAGGAAATCCAATGCAACCCTGACCAGGAAAAATAGTCATTTATTTTCAGTGATGAATGATTAACCAATTCAAATTAGACATATGATTTACAGCAATGGTTAATAGGGTTGCAGTTTGTATTTGGCGTTTACTTGCATGTGATTTTGCTCAATATGGAAAAAATATCTCATGTGCATCTCTGCTCTTATCAGTTTGCATCTTGTTTGGTTGAGTGTGCACATGTGAATTTATTCAGTGTGGTAAAAGGTCACATCTTAATTTTTTTTTCATTATCTGTATCTTATTTGCTCTGTGCATGCACTCTGTTAAATTTTTGAGCAATGCAATGTTTGATTTGATTCAGTAGCATTGATGTTTATTGTTTGAATTTTCTCAAATATCTGTATCTATATTTATTAGATCATTTGAAGAATTGAAAACTACTATAGTTATCTACTGAACATGTGGAACTTGTGATATGAGATGAATAAATGTCTCATACAAGCCAATAATCTGCTTTTACTCCACATTCAAGTCCAGTAGGTTCTTGTCTGCAGGGAGAATCATTTACCTCCAACCAGATGATTTATTTTGCAGCACAATAGCAAACACACTGCTGGTCAGTCGGTAAATGTAAAGGTTTTTACTGTGTATGTGTGTCTACAAGAATGCAAATATATACAGTACGTGTGTGTGTGTGTGTGTGTGTGTGTGTGTAATGTGAGATTGTATGTATAGTAAACTAGGAAGAATAAGCACAGAACATGGGGGTTTTACTCAGTATCTTGTTAAGTTTAGAAAGTGTGTAGTAAGATGTAATGCCAAATTAGTAAGCTAACTCCATTATTATTTTTTATTTTTTATTGGACACCTTTATTTGTAATTACAAATAGCAACATTTTTTGACATACTGTAAATAGACATACAGTAGGCGAAGCAGATGTCAGCATCATATGACAAAGGCTTGTGCTCTGAGTGATCTGGCCATCACTGATCTAAAGATTTTCACTATTTGTATTTGTAAAACTCACTTGGTTGTATATGCTCGAAAAAATTATTTGCATATTGCGTTTTATTTTACAGATTACAATATGCATATTTGCACATACATAAGTGCATTATATAAGAAATTGTGAACACTTTTTCAAGTATGTTACATTACTTCCTGAATGCTTGAGCAGCAGTTTGACAGGATGTTGTCACGAGCCAGCAAAACTCAGTAAACGCCCCACAAGCTTAAAGATCCATTCCGGACTTTACCCCCGTCACGAGCCGCTTTCAATCACGGCACACCTGTAGGGACTCAGCTAATCATCCCTCAGCTTTAAAAGCACGCCGAAAACTTCACTCAGCGCCGCAGTGTCTCACTCGTGTTCCTCATAGTTCTCTTGATACCCTGTCGTGTTTAAGTCTTGCCCGTTGCCGACCTCTGTCTACTCTCTGGATTTTCCTCTCGTCTTCGCCCCAGTTTATCTTGCCTGTTTTTTGGACCCCTCCTTTCCTCTCTCCAAAGGAGAGACACTCACGCCACCGCGGCAAAGCCACTCACGCCGCCCACCGGATAAACCCCTCCTTTCCTCTCTCCAAAGGAGAGACCTAGGCAAAACGCCATTACTGGTTGCGCTTTGTAGGAGTCGGATGGGTCTCGTCCAAAACCGCTGTCGCTGTCTGCAGGGTCTGTGTCTGTGGAGTTTTGTATGTAGGAGCAGTGAGCTACATAGTACATTCAGGCACATCTGTTTGTTAATGTAATGTGTGAGTAACTGCACGTGTATGTACACGCATGTAAAATGTCTAGTAAATAACGTTAACACAGTCACTGGTTTACTGTACGCAACTCCAACATTAGCTTTATTTATGAGGATATTTTGTGCAATGTCAAATCAAGGAGACTAGCACACAGACACTGACATCATCCACACACAAGGTGACGTTACAACAAGCCAAAATCTCTGTTTCCTCATGTGCACACAACTCCAGTGAAACCGCAGATAAAATCTCAGTTTTTAAAAATATATGTCTACGTGTGGACATGGCTTCAGTCTGTTAACAGTTTTGGCTTACTACATATTTCATGAATTATTTTACAAACACAAACACACACAAACACACACACAAGGATGAGTAAAACATTATCGGCCTTTGTTCCATTTTTTCCCTGTAGGACTCTTTTCCATCCCTGATTTTGCCAGCTAGGGTTCTTTGAGCCTTCTTTGCCGCTTCCTTATTACCAGACCTGAAAGTCCTTTTTTTTATTCAAACAAGCTTTAATGTCTTTGGTGACCCAGGGTTTGTTGTTGGTAAAACAGCGAATATTTCTCATAGGTACACTGGTGTCAACACAGAAGTTAATGTACCATGTCATTGCACCATGTGGTTCACAGAGAACCTCCCAGTCTGTAGCATCAAAACAATCCTGTAATGTAGCAGTGTCTCCTTCTGACCACCTTCTCACATTCCTCATTGTAGCAGGGTGTCTCTGAACCAGGGGTTTGTATATTGGCTGGACCAGTACAATATCGAGACTACAAACACGCTCCTTAACCATCACATGACCGCGGTTACACCACATGTTGTTTATATAACCAGTCAGCTCCCCTCCTTTCCACTTACCGATCTCTCTCCTCGTCCTGTGGCTCCGTATAGGCATTCAACTTGTCCATCTTATTGTCCAGAGATCTCACGTTGCCCATGATAAGAGACGGGAGATACGGCTTGTACTTTACTTTCTCATCGTTTCTTTATGCTCCGCTTGTCTCTCTTCATCTTTCCCTCCTCTACGCCGCTTTCTACCACCTCTGCATCCTCTCAATATCCTCATCCGTTTCTCATCCAGAATGTTTAGAGTCCTAAATAGGAATTGGTTCTCTAATGCCGTGTTGCATAACTCAAAAAAAGAACACTGTCAAAACGCAAAGGGCGACCTTGCTGATTAATAAAAAAAATAATTTATAAATAAATAATAGAGGAAAAGTGCTATAAAAGAATAAAAACACATGGAAACACAGAGCCGAACTGCACCAAGCTGCTGCCCGCTCCCGCATGGCCACTACACACACTCCTCATAAACTAGTCTTTTACCTTTATCATGCTGATATGTTTGGCAGTTTTCTGGCAATTGGGACACATTTGGCAAAATGGAAAATTTTCATCTCTATGTTGAAAACCCGGATCCCTGGAAAGCAGGAGGATAAGAATGGTGCTCTTTTTGGTGCTTTTTTTTAGAAAAGATTAGAGTTTACAGAAAACCTTTTGTATAAAGCACTGCAGTGTGTACAGAACACTATATGTTTACAGAATGAGTTAATTGTAACTTTATTTTGTTTGTATAAAATGTAAAAAAAATTATACAACAGAGTGTTTTTCTTTTAAATAGACAACAACAACTGCAATCAAACATTTGCAATAATTGGCAATGAGTCTTTTGCAGCAATCTTTTACAGCAAACATATTTTTTGTAATTCAGCTACAATAGAGGGTTTTCAAGCTTGAATGGCTGGTTTACCGTCATGCCACAGGACGTACTAAGTCAGGTCTTTGACTAGGCCACTCCAAAACCTTAATTTCATTTTTAAAAATCATTCTTAGGAGGACTTGCTGGTGTGTTTTGGATCATTGTCCTGATCATTGTCTAATTTAGGATTTTCAAAAGGCAAAATTCATGGTTATGGCAACTCGTCCAGGTCCTGAACCTCAGACCATCACACTACCACTACCATGACTGTTGGTATGATGTATGGTATTTTTGCCAGATGTAACATGACACACACCTTCCAAAAAGTTACATTTGTGTCTCATCAGTCCACAGAATATTTGCCCAAAAGTCTTTGGGATAATGACGATATTGTTGGCAAATGTGTTTTTGTTTTCTTACTGCACCTTCAAATTGCAAGGGGAATCCCAATGACGCAAAGGGGTCAGCTGCTCTCATTTAAAGCGCACACGGGAAAAAGCGGGAGGGAGAAGAATGCTAAATGGTGTTACAGCGTGCTGATTGGGACAGCATTTTGCCACTGAGTTTTTGTGTGTTTGCTGTTGTGAGCTGTAAACTATGTCTTACTGTGGATTATTGGACATTGGGATTTTCACCAACTTTTACAGGAATGTCCTCAATACATTATAGTGCTCCTGGACTACACAATATCCGAGACATTAGACACACAATACATTTACCCACACATCAAAAACACTGTATTAAACATGTGAATATTGGTATTTGGTGCACAATAGGCTTTATTTCTCTACAATACATGTTTGGGACTGGTTCCTTGCTTGTTTGTGTGTCAATCTTGTTCTTGTTCTTGTTTTTTTTAATTATTTTATTTTATTTATTAACACCATTGTGATTGTGATTCTTGTTCTTTTCTTTTATTTAATTTTTTTTAGATCTTTTAGCATGCTTCATTCTCAGACATGTTCTTTTTAAGTCATTTATTGATTCAACAGTTCTGGCAGTAACCAGGACTGGGTGTGGCAAGTGAAATTAAACTCAGCTTTCCAAAAGTCACAGTTCATTCATGATTCAGCAAGGGAGCAATTACTTTTTCAAAATGTAAATTTTTGACAATCTCAATCATGTAAGTGTTACAAATATGCAAAATAAATGAAAGCACTTTTTTCATGGGAGTGCATGCAATAAACTAGTCACTATATGATTGAATTTCTATATATATATATATATACACACAAACAGTACTTTAATTGAAAAAGAGATCATGGCTTTCTGATCAATCTTAACCACTAACTGCCCCAAAACAAATGAAAAAATTGACCCTGTACCTCCAGAAGTGACTATCACCTCAACATAACCTTAGAACTTAGATCCATACTGTTGAAAGTATGGATTATACAGTACATGCAAACATGATAATCGCCTATAGAATCTACAAATAAAATATTGAAAGGACCAGGATTTAAACTCTGAACATATTTACAATATGCTATGCGTTATCCTTAGGGGTATAGTAAATGAGGAAATGTAAAGTAATGTATATGAGTAAATGGAGCAGTCTTTCATTTAATGTGGGTTGAATTGTCTTGCTATTTGCCACTATATCCCTGGTAAAGCTATTAAAGAACTGAGTTATGTGACTTTTTCTATTCACCTGAAATCTGAAAGAGAAGAATTGGTTTTCTTCGTTCCGCGAAGATCTGCAAGGTCCGCGAGCTTCCGCATGTTAAACATGTTTAATTATTTTGCATGGAAAGATGGAAACGTAATCACAGCACCAAAACTCGCGCTGAATCATGATGAACTGCACTTATGGCCACCGCTCGAAACCGCGTAGGTGAGACAGGGGTATTAAACCTCCACTCTGTCATCTCATCGTATTAATTCCATAGCGTGCTATACAACCCCAACAACTGACATAGTTCACATTGTTTCTGAAGCTGGTGAAGAGTGTTTTGTCAGCTGTTTGTCAGTCAACTATGATTGTATACCCGGTTACTTTCACCGCCACTACATTTAATTTATGATTTAATTTATATATTTGTCTATTATCGCATGCTATTGATAAGTTAACCCATGTCGAAATAAACGCTATTAAAAATTTCTTTCTTAACGCTGTCATGCAAAAGGAGTCAAAAATCGATTTCTGAGCAACCGATGTCAGCTAATTCAGGACCTTCACTGTAGACAGTGCCTTGTAACGTCGGACGTAAGAGGCAGCGACTTAAGAAGACACCTAAGAGACAGTTCGAGAAATACACTAACGTAAGATATATCTTAAGAGTCTACTTAGCGCGCGAATAGTGTGCGTTATCGAGAAACCGGCCCCAGGTTAGTAGTGCCCTCATTAGTATTTATACAGAATAAAATCTACACATGCAAAGGAAGTTGAGGGTAAACACAAAAGGCTAATGCTCCTAGAGGCTAATCCTGCTAGGAGACACAGACAAAGAGACATAAACTAAATCAAGACAAGTGCAAACATAACTTAAATAGCTCCAGAAACCAAAAGGCCAACTATAATTAAACCAAACTGAAACAGAACCAGATAAAACAAAACCCACTTAACAGAACTGAAATTAATGCTCAACCCAGTTTCCCAGAACAAACAGCTATTTATCCTATTACTAATGAGCTACCTCGATCAGATGAGCACCTGACCGAGGTGCCTTCTGGGAAACTGAGTGTACTAACAAAAACTACAGAACACAAACACTGTCCTCTAGTGGGCAACCTTAACAGTGTGTGTGTGAGTGAATGTAGTAAGCAGAGTTTTGTAGTTCATAATTGTAGTCACAGTCAAAGTTCATAATTCAAAAGTTACAAACTTTTATAAAACACCATCAACACAGGTACAACAGAAACAGCAAAGCAACAAAAGAAATTTTTCCGTTACAGATATGTTAAGCATAATCATTACATGGGTTAAACTGGGGCTATGGTAGTTAGTTCAGGTGAATGGTAAGCAGAATAATTTTTAAAAAAATGTAATATGTGAATAAGGTCTGGACAGATAATTTCAGTTAAGTGAAATTAGTTAAAGAAAAAAAAAAGACATATTAAACCCATTTTATTAGCATTTTCTATGAGATGAATGTTTAAAACTCAATAAAACACATAAACTCTCCATACATTATTAGCATATAATAATAATAAAAAAAAATAAAATTTTAATCTTATTATTATTATTTTAATAATTTTTTCCCCTCTTTTTTCCGGATTTTTCACGATTTTGTCCCCTAATTTAGTCATGTCCAATTCCTCCCAGTCACTGGGGGCTCCCCACATTAAGCTTCTATTGCCACTCAGTCGGGAGGGCCGCAGACCGAATAATAATAATAATAATTATTCATATTATAATAACATCTAAATCCTTAAAACAAATTTTAAAATGTAGATATAACTTCATTTACTAAAGATATTTGCAGAATGAAAAAAAAATCACTCTAGGTTTTTAATGTTTACATGAATTTTGAAAATAGATTTATCTTGTTTTTATTTAAAGACCATTTCATACACGATTCTCAAGACAATTGCTGCCCGACACTTTTTAATTGTCTGTTATCTTTAAGTAGAATTTAGGGCTTCAACTCAAACTCTTCACTGTTCATCTGTGTGTGTGTTTGTTGTTTATAAATTCTAAACTGCTCCTTAGAGACCAGCACACACAACAGTGGGTCTGTGATTACTCTCAAACTTATCAAAAAGGCTGAGATGTTAAATTCACTACGACCAGATGTAAAGAACACACAAGCTGTTGAAGTGAAAGTGATAAGTGTGAGTGTGGAAACAATCAGAACTGCTGAGCTGGGCTTGATGTGGTCAGGTACAGCAGAGGCTTTGTAAGTGAGATTGCATGTGATGGCTAAAATGCAACAAGGAAAAAAGCTGAAAATCAAATTTATCCATATATTTAAAAACTGGCATCCAAAGGCAAGCAGCCACAGAATGACGCAGGTGATGGTGGAGCAGAGCAGAGAGGAAGCACGAGTAGAGAAGAGGTGGTTTTTGGCAGAAAGCATGCTCTGAAGAGCAACAAGCTGGTGGAGGAAAAGACCAGTAATTCTACATGCAATAAATAAATTAGCTGCAATTACCATTCTGTCTCTAAACAACCAGTTAATTGATATATATTTTTCATCAGTTATTTTTTTCAAAGATTTTGTAGCACTGAACTGTACAAAGATATCTCTTATATATGATGCAATAATAGCACTTAAAAATAGTTCAACCAAGTCATTGATGATGATGAGGATGACGAAGGCTGAAATTCTGCTTCCCTGTTTGTGGAGAGTGTAAAGACCATGAAAAGCCCAAATAAGCCCTGGCAGACTGACACACACTTCAGTGACAAGGAGAATGATGATCATCAGGGCATCATAATAACAATGAAGGTAAATGGTTGGATTACCATTATGATTTCTTAATGAAGGATAACATAAATGTATATTATTCATGATCACTCCGAGGTGTGAAACTATTTCTCAGCAGAGCAACCTTAAAAAAAAAAGAAAAGAATAACAATAAGGTAGTATAGGTTTGTCTGCAGCAAAGTTGCTGCAAATTTATAACAGTTACTTACTAAAGGCACAGACAGGGCACTGAGCTCAAGTCTGCTAAAGACACTGGAAGCATGCACCACAAGGACACCTAGATGTAAAAGAAATGGAGAAGAGATAGAATTTTATATTTCTTCTATATCTATTTCAGGCACAGGTTAAATTAATAAGCTAATGAATGCACATACTGTACATGAACACATGAATAAGCTAATGAATGGACATACATGAATAGTGGGCAGTGGTGGCTCAGAGGGCTAAGGCACTGAGTTACTGATCGGAAGATCGGCGGTTTGATTCCCAGCTCCACCAGGTTGCCACTGTTGGGCCCTTGAGCAAGGCCCTTAACCCTATCTACTCCAGGAGCGCTTTATCATGGCTGACCCTGCACTCTGACCCCAGTTACGCTGGGATATGCAAAGAAGCAATTTCAATGTGCTGTAAACGTATATGTGACAAATAAAGGCTCAACAAGCTTAATTTAATATTAGGAAAGGCTAATATGATCTGCTCCAGAAATCGGTTTTTGAGCAAAACTTTTTTACTCACTGATGGTTTTGTCATTTGTCATGACGCAATGATACATGCACAAGAAGCACACAGCAAGTATAATTTTTATTTTATATATTCATAATCTTCCATCATCTAAAATAGTTTTCAAAGAAACCACAGCTGGAAAGATGCCAAGACTGATTGACAGTCTGTAATATGATTTTATAATTATTGTAAAAATTGAACATTAATGTAGGGAGCAGACGAACTTAAAAGTTCAATCAAATAGGAGTAAAACTTTACAAAATCTTTTTTTAAAAATGCACGACAAATGATTGTCGACAAATTCTTTTATTGATGAATATTTAGCAAATATTTATAAACAAAAAACATTTTTTTAAATCAGAAATTGGTTAATGTTTTTCCTTACCGGAGTTCAGTGATGAGTGGTAGAAATGAACACACTACTACTTTCTCTCTTGCAGTTTAGTAGTTAATATAGCTAAACAATTACAACTACTAATATCTGTACACTGACTTATGAGTCGGTTAATACCACTTTAAAAAATGCCTTCATGCACGGCATGCAAGAGACAAATAATTGCAATTAAAACAGACAGGAGTATTTATTTATTTGTGTATGTAAATGTACAGATCTACAACGACCTCCCTTCCAGATACACACACCTTTTACTCTACAGTCACATGGGAACATTTTCTTCCAATGCATTCATCAAAGAAAGTAGTTTAACCCTTAAAAACAAAATCATACATATATTCAGTGACCAGTTTATTATATAAAACAGCTGCCCCTGATCCTAATCCTAACCCTAATATTATACTTTAAATGTTTTTGTGTTAAGTGAGGATTTACATTTCTCCCCTTTGATACATGTTTTATGTATTCCTGTCCAGAGGATTTGAAGATCAGGAAATCAT
>JAQMYL010000013.1:15172092-15189398 GCA_030014365.1 Clarias pachynema | reverse complement strand
TCCTGGGATAGGCTCCAGGTCCCCGCGACCCGAAATACAGGATAAAGCGGTACAGAAAATGAATGAATGAATGAAAATTAGTGGTTAGCACTGTCGCCTTTGCACCTTCAGAGTCGGGGTTTAATTCCTGCCTCAGGTCTGTGTGTGTGGAGTTTGCATGTTCTCCCCGTGCTTGGTGGGTTTCCTCTGGGTACTCCGGTTTCCTCCAACAGTCCAAGGCCATGCAGATTATGCTAATTGGTGTTCCCAAATTGCCCGTAGTGTGTGAAGGTAAGTGTGTATGTGTGTATGATTTGCACCCTAGGCAGGATAAAGCAATAAAAAAAAGTGGTGTTGAGGATGAGGAAGAGCGAATTCAATTGGATGTTACAGAACAATTAACCTTTGTCTTTTAAAATAACAACTGACTGTTGTGAGTTGACCAATTTTGAAGTTACGAACTTACAATGAGTTTTTAATGATTGCCCTAAAAATAAAATGAAACAAAATTTCCTAAAAAGTAAGAACCATATCAGTTATATTGGTTTGAAAGTGAAAAATGTCTCAAACTGAGCAACTTATTAACTAATTACATAGTGTGCCTAACAAAATTATACATTATATATATTGCTGGCATGCTTTTAACCACCTGTTTTTTATTTTTTTAAAATGCATACTTGTAGTATACACTACATGGACAAAAGTATTTGTCCAAACCTACAGTGACATTGTATCCTAATAAATATACTTCAATATGGAGTTGGTCCCACTTTTGCAGTTATAACAGCTTCAACTCTTCATGGAAGGCTGTCTACAAGATTTTGGAGTGTTTCTGTGGGAATTCATGACTATTCATGCTGTAGAGGATCCATGAGGTCAGGCACTGATGTTGGACGAGAAGGCCTGGCTCACAATCTCTATTCCAGTTCATCAGTTGGGGAGCTGTGTGGGACAGTCAAGTTCTTCCACACTGAACTCATCAAACCCTGTCTTTATAGTCTTTGCTTTGTGCACTGGAGCTACAATCATGTTGGAATAATAAAGGGCTATCCTCAAACTGTTGACACAAAGTTGGAAATAAAGAATTGTCCAAGATATCTTGGTACTGTATGCTGAAGCATTAAGATTGTCCTTTCCTGGGGATAAGGGGCCTGATTAAAACACCTGAATTCAATAATTAACAGGTTTGGCCAAATACTGTTATACGTAAAGTGTATTTTGGTATTCGTCAATAAAAGAGTTTTTAAGTATTTGTTTATGCCTGCTGAGTGGGAAGATGTTCACCCTGCTTTCTGGGGATTGTGAGTTTGAATCCTGATGATAACCAATTGGCTGTCTCTTACTATCCCACTATCCAATCATAGCCACCTGTGAGTGTATCTACACACATTCATATCAATCTCATGCAACAAATGAAAAAGATGCATTTCGCCAGTTTGATATGTTTCAGAAAATGCAGGTAAAAACGGTGGAAAAGCAACTTAATTTATTAAAAAAAATGCTTCCACCTTGCAATAGTAAACATTGTTAAACCAATCCTTACTTTTAATAATTATTTAATCTTGAATAATTCTTCTGATTAATTACTCTGTATAGTGTTTATTTCTTTAAGTAGAAGGTAACAGAAGCTAATAAAGAGACAAAATTTTGAGAAAGCAAAAATGAAAAATAAAAACACTGATAAAAACCTTAGCAGCAGAGAGGAAAGAATGTAGTTAAACAGAAAGATATTGTTGTAAGATTATAAAAGCAGTTAGTTATTATTGTTCCTGTTTCAGGTTACAGCCCGGGCCTGATTACAGGAAGATAAAGCAGCTCATGGTAATGAGTGAATAAGTGAGTTGTGCTGGAGTAATGGTAACAAATGGTCTGTTTTATGGTACGTACTTACAAAGAAGGCGCATCTTTGTACACACAATCATTCAACAACACCGCTTGCAGATTACAGGAGCTCAGCTTGGAGTTATAGCCACATCTCCGTACAGTCCTGACCTTACTATAGGTGAATTCCACATGGGCATTAAAGGAGTTCCTGGGAGGCTAGGGTTTCAGACATTTTAGAAGCAGGCTCTGGCATTCTGAGAAAACTTTCTACGTTGATGGTATCCAAGCACCAGTGATATGCTGAGATGCATTTTAGTGTAATATTGCTTTTATACAACAGTTCCAAACGCATCAACAGATTATGATCAGTTATTTTGCTTCATCACAAATATCGCTTCATAGCTGGCGGAAGTAACTAATCGCGACTGACAGAACTGGCAACTAACAGTTTACAGTGTAATTTACAGGGCTGAAATTTATAGAGCCAAAGAGCCAGTTTCTCTTTATATTTCAACTTAAACTATAAAATAAGCTATGATAGCTTCTTGGTTCTAGGGTTAAATCCCAAATCCAAAGCTAGTACTAGGTGGTGCAGTGGTGCTCAAACATATTCCTGGAGGACCAATGCCCTGCATATTTTAGTAAATGTCCTGCTCTACCACACCCACTTTAATTAGGAAAATGTGAGAAAATAGAAATAAAGGTTTTTTTTACTCTCAAAAATGTCAGTACATGACATTTGTCTTTGTTCTTTGTCTTGGTTACAGGCTGAATGGGTATGATGGAAAGCCCATCATACTTAGCCAAATCCAAGTATCACTAAGTATCTGGCTAAAGTTTTTCCTTCAGGGTTTATTTTTCCCTGTGATGTCATTTATTGTCTGAAGTGCTCCAATCCTTCCCCCAACAATGGAAGTCGCCACTACATGATGCTGCCACCCTCATTATTCAATGTCTTTAAATTGAAGGCCTCAACATTTTTTTCTCCATAAATATTGAGAAACAGGACATATTTTTGTTTCATTTGACCAAAGAAATGTCTCCAAATGGCTAGTCATCATGTTCAAACTTTATGTTATTGTTGTAGTTGGAAATTTAGCATTCGCTCAACTACATTTCAGGCCATGATGATGTACAGTATAGTAGTAGATGCCCAATATTAGGTATCAGTCAGTTGTTATTTTAAGACACAAAGGTCAGCTGTTCTGAAATAGTTCTTGCAAGAACAGTATTGTCATGTGCATTTGCAAACCCATCGAGCACCATGATGAAACTGGCTCTCATGAAGACCTTGCCAGGAAAGCAAGACCAAAACTTACCACTGCTGCAGAGGAGAAGTTTGTTTAGCGTTACCAGCCTCGGAAATGACCTCAGATTAGAGCTGTTATGAAGGCTTCACAGAGCATAAGTAGCAAACTGTTCAAAGGAGATTATTGCATATTTTGGATGCCTTCAACTAAATATTTGGAGTATGCTGGTATATGAAAGTAATGAATGACAAGTTGGTAGTCATAGATACACGAGTAATTGTTACTACAATAAAGATAATAATTTTTTTTCTAACAGCATTTTGAGAAATATAGTAATACTGTACAATATGCTATACTTTACGTTACATTATGTTATGCTTAGTGTTGTATAAGCCTCATGTTGGAAAATGATATTTATGTTTCAGTTTTTGTAATAACATAGAAATCGGTTAACATTACAGTAGACTGATGAATGGAATCTGAAGTGTGTAACCAATTGTGTAGTCCATGATCAGGTGTTCCTTCATCCTTCCTCCTGTTTCTGATTTAAACGCTGACCGTGTATTGACCCCGTGCCATAAAAGTCTCCGATATTTAAAGATCTATACAAAGCATTGTTTGTTCACGGGTCATTAAACTCAGCTTGCTCTTATTACTAAACCTTATGTACTTTTTAAGCAGATCGGATTCCCGGAAACCAGGAAGAGTGACGAGAATTAAACGGTGGTGGTGACAGCTTCTGGCACTGTGAAAAAAACTGCAGATTAACACTTCTGTCTGAAAGAAAAACATAAAGGAATTTACTTTATAACAGTGAGGTACAATGATTTACATTAATACACAATCAAATAGGAAAAAGAGAAAGTCAAGGATGATGTTAATTGTCAGATGATCTCTGACTCTTGGATTTTCTTGATTTGTTGCACTGAAAAACATGGCACCTTAGTAGCCTTGAAAGTCTACAAAATTCCAATTATATGATAATTCAACTTTTTTTTTGGTAATTTAGACTTGTTATTTTTGTTATTCTATGGGTTGTTTGGTTAAAATTAGAAATCAATGCCAATAAACCAATAATCACATACCGTAAGTAATAATAACAGTGAATGTAATATAATATTTTAAAATGATGTATCAGGTCAATTTGTTTTGCGGAAGAGGTTTTTAATAAATAAATAAAAAATGTGTATTGAAGGCAAAATAAAAATAGTATGTTTTAGGATTTGTGTTATCTGCTATTTATTCTCAAAAATGTTTTCTTAAAGACTGGAGACAAGCATGGGGCAAAGTGGGGAAATCCTCTTAAAAGAACGAGCACAGAGACAATAGAAGACAAAAGGACAAAGAAGATTATTCGGTAAATCTGAAGGACCTCTTCCTCTCTTAATTGAGCATGTTTACGCTTTAAATGACTCCTGCTTTTGTAGGAAAAACGCTCAAATCTCATCACTGTGTGATTTCTAGGAATTTCTTATGCAGCTAAATAGCATACACCATACATTTAAAACTTAATTAAATTACATACAGTACTGTGCAAACGTCTTGAGCCAGCCCTCATTTCTTCATATTAAATTAAATTTTTTATTGAATTAAAAAAATGAGCAACCTCATTTCCCCTCTTGTCTGTTTCGACCACTCAGCATTCAACATCACTACTAATCACTGGCCTGATCATCTGTCATCATCTGTTTCTCACTGGTTCATGCCATAGGTTAGATCTTTTTATGCATTAATTAATGATAAGCAAAATCAAAAAACATTCCTCTGAAACTGCTTCGGTACAAGGTCTGGACTGAAAATGAGAGATAAGAAAGAGAACTATTCCTCAAGACTACATTAAAAATATGAGAAAGAAATTCTGTCTCTTTGGAAGTAAAAATGAAGAAACAAGTGATAGCTCATAAGTTTTGCACAGTTCCGTATATTTGGTACAAATGCATATAATTTTTTAGGACTATTGCCGTCAGGATTGTTTGGAAAACAGACTTGGAGATCAGATACAGGAATTTGACTCATTTAACCTGAATGGGTGTATTGTACTGTGTCTCGGCATCCTCATAGCACTTTTTAAGATCAGACCGTGAGTCACATCCATAGGGGTTTTTTGATGGCTTTACAATATTACACAATGTCTGTCAGGGGATGGATGAGACAAATAGAAACTGCAGGTGCGAAGGGTTGGTGGGAAAGGATCAGTGAAGTTACAAAAATAAAAGCAATAAACAAACAAAACATATTTACCTATTTCATAATAAGAGGCATGTAGAGAAGTTAGAAAATGAGAAACAGAGATGGAAAGAAATGTAGAATATGAGGAAGAAAATTACAATGAGAAATACTGTATGCTGGTGCAATAGTAACAGTCCTTTATGTTTTCTGAAATGAAAACTGGAGGTATGTGGTTTCACAGTAACATGATAAGCTCATTGTTTCATGGATAATATTAATTGTGATTAGAAGTGAGGCGGCATGGTGGCCTTAGTTAGCACTGTCGCCTTGTGCCTCCAGGATCCGGGTTCGATTCGCACCTTGGGGTCTGTGTGCATGAAGTTTGCATATTCTTCCCATGCTTGGTGGGTTCCGTCCAGGTACTATGCTTTTCCTTTTGGATCTAGGGTCCACCCCCCCCGGATACAGTATAAAGCGGTATAGACAATGAGTAAGTGACTGTGTAACTATACATGGATATACATGTTCTTTATTAGCAAAGTATAAATCACTCAATAATTGCTGTGGTGTAAGAGGATTAAAACACATTTAATAATAAAACTGTTCAGAGGAATTAGCTCAATGTCAGTTAAGGAGTCTGTCACCAAGTGGTCTTGCCCTTCCTATAATGACACCTGAACACTGTCACACACTCTCACTTGGAAAAACGTCTGCAACATCAAACAAGCATGCTGACTAATCTCTCAGCAATAACTTCCCTAATCACCCAGCAGCCTTCACCAGATTCTCTCTGTCTATCAAACGCTCACTCCAGGTGATATAAACAATCATTTCTGCAGCAGAACCTTCAATTTTGGAAGCACTTCCTTTCAGGATTTTTTCCTTTCTCTTGGCAGACAGAGGGAATAATGGCATCCCTGCAGTGTGCAGGACAAGAAGGCAAGCGCTCCCTGTCAGCTTTAGGAAACTAGTCTTCCTAACGGGACAAAGCCACAACTCTAAGCTCACGGTGGGACTTATTCTCACCGAAAAGTGAACCCAGCATGCCAAGAACAACTCTGTTGTGGGAGTCTTGTGGTTTGTCAAAAAAATAAATTATCAAAGAGGAAAAAGAGCAGAGTTTTTGTTGTTACCTTGTACAAGTGGGACAAAAAGACGTTAAATGGGGCATTCAGGTGGCAGTTCCTGAGGAACTACAGATCAAAATAATGAGACACAGGATCGACATAGCATTGTGTGTTTAAATTGAGCCAAACTCTTCCTCAACTCTGAATGTTAGAAATACATAAAGTACTGTGCAGAAGTCTCGGGCACACTGCAAACTTTGTTATAGTTCTATTTTTTTTAATGACCTTATTACTGAGTCAGTACAAAACCATTTCTGATTTTCGATGATCAGTGTACTCCACCATAAGATGACAGAAAAAATATTTGTATGCTAGAACTGATAGCAGCATATTCTATAAGTGACCACTTTTTAGCTGGTGCATTTGCATGCAAACAAAAGCAGTTGTAAAAAATAAAAGTCCTCAGAACTGTGGGTGGTTCTGCAGGATGCTCAGTAAAACTTAATAACTGATTTCCTTGTAAAACTACAACTAATTGTACCTGACACTAAAGTGTCTACAGCATTTATTTGCATGTGCCTACAGTATAAGACCTTTGCATGGTAATGTATATAATGGTGGTGTGTTGGGGTGTCTAGCACCAAAATGTTGGCAGTGGATCCTTTGGGCACTGTGGGTTGTGAGGTTGGGCCTCCATCGATCAGACTTGTTTGACCAATGCATTGCATAGGTGTTTGGAATTTGGACGCTGAGTCGGCAGTCTTGGGCTCTTTCCCTGTTGGGGCCCGTGCATGGCATTCTGTAGTGCACTGGATGTTCTGATGTCTTTCAGTCATGTCCAGCATTGACTCCTTTCTGTGATATTTGCTGCATTGGCTTTTCTCTGGGATTCTACCAGACGGGCTTTCCTTTGGTCCCCATGGGTACAAGTGAGCCTTGTGTTCACACATATCAGGATAGATGTCTCATGTGGTTACTTTCTGTGATACAATATATAGGGTCAAAAGGAGTTCCAGAACTTAGAACAGGCTGGCAGGAGCACAACCCAGATAAATGGAGAACTTTATCTTGATAGGGGTTGAGCAGAATCCAGGGTCTATACTGGAAACGTTGGTTGTGAGAGGTGGGAATATACCCTGGTTGGGACGTCAATCTATCACAAACCACCATGCACATACATACTCATTCACAATAAGGGCACATTGCAAACCATCTACCTCTAGCAGGTTGTTTTAAAGGTGGGAAGAAACCAAAGAGCCAAAGAGGAAACCCAGTTGGACATGATAAGAAGTCATCAAATTCCAACCATCCCCTTTTTTCTGGTGTTGATAAAAGATGCTTAGTTAGAAGTGAGTTAAATGACTGGCATCAGAATTTTGTATCAAATAATTTAAACCATAATTTACAGTTCTATTTTACAAGTTTATTGATCTTAAGCCCAAAACTCTCTGATATTTAATGATCTATATACCAGCGCATTCTATCCTCTTTGCTGTGGATTGTGTGTTTGCAACAGAGAGGTGTGTTAAAGTCAATCAGCTGCACATCAGCTTTGCACAAACAGCCAATTAAAGCAGTAGAAAAAAAAAAAACCTTGCGCTCTATGATATTGTGTTCCCTCAGCTTCAGAGGAACTCTAATCTCTCCTTTGTTGCTGTGACCTTCAGTTTCCCGCTCTGTAATTATGTGACCTTTGAACCCTGATTGACCGTGGTATGACCTCCATTGGGTCACTCAAGCTTAAAGAATTGTGGTCAAAGCGAGCACTCAGGCAGTTTGGAATGTGTTAAGATGGTGCTCAATATGACACCCTTTGACTCTTAACACTTCCTGTGGCAGAATAAAGGACAAACCAAAAACGTGTCTCGGAGCCAAAAACGTGTCACAGCAGCCCTTCGCTGTGTCATCGAATCACAAGGACAAGTTTAGGTTGTAATAGTATATTGTCAGCTTAAGAGCAATGCTAGAGTCTGTTATTGCAAGCCTGATTTGTATGTGTGTGTGTGTGTGTGTGTGTGTGTGTGTGTGTGTTGGTTTCCCACATGCTTTGGAGCAAGGCTGAAAGGAGACACTTGAGTGTGTTAAATGCCTACTTAACCTGTTAATCCTGCCCCTTGGTAACACCAAACTGTGACAACGTCCCCTCTCTCTTTCAGTCTCACCCTCTTTTGACAACATTCTTTCTTCATTATTTCCTTCATCTTCTTTATCTATTGTTCACACCATCCTTCAGATGTATACCGATAATAAACAAATATGTTTAATCAGATGGTATCTCTCTAGTTAGTTTTATACTGAGATAAAGCTCTTAAATGTATCAAAGGTCTCTTATTTATAGTTGGCGTTTATTTATCTTTTTTGTTCAAAGCAATTCTGTAATTCTGTCTGTAAAATATTTAGCAAATTTTTTCACGAACCTAGTGCATAATAAATATAACATACCATAATGCAGAATCCATGTGAGCCGTGACCTTGTTTTCCTGCACAGGATGATCCCATCTCTGAGTGAGGGGAAACAATAACACTTGAAATGAATTCCTTGTGTCTGGTTTGTTTACATTGCTGTCACTACAGACAATGCCATTTTAAAGCACTATCACAGGATATTGTGCTTTGATTTTAATCCAGACCCAGCAAACGTTGGACGTTTGATGACCGTTGAAATGATGTCCCTCCCTCCCTCCCACGTCCCGTCACATTTCCAAAATGAAAGCTGAACAGACGTGTTTGACATTCTCTGATTCACAACAGCTGTCATAAACAGTCATCAATCGTCCACTTTATTTTTGCTTGGAGGAGTAACAGCTCTACATGCAACCCCAGACAACTATAGACATGACCAAACCCATGTGGTTTTCTGAATTTTAAAAAATTTGCATTTTGAGGAAATGTTCTTTACCAATTAATGCCGTCCTACCGCGACATTTTTTGACCAGAGACACGACGGCACCATCGGACCAATGTTTGCTGGTGAACGTCAGCAGAGTCAAATTTGTCGCAAACATACTTTTAAGGCTATAATCTATTATACACATTGGGCTTGGAGCATGTGAATCACCTGATGCAATACACCTGTAATTTAGGCAGAACTCTGCATTTTTTAAAAATTAAAATGCACTTTTTTGTTGTTGTTGTTGTTGTTGTTGGCAGTCTCAGAGTCTTATTTTTTGTCTCATCATTGGATATTTTCCATTTTCAAAGACGTTCCTTAAAAACGTTTGTTTATTACTCGTTTGTAGGTAGAATTAGCTTGTAATATTTGCGTAATTTCATTGGGCATTATCATTTTTTTAAATAAAACACTCTGCAGACTCTGCTACTCAACAAAATGTAAATATTATATATTCTATCAATTGATTACAAATTTAATCTAGTTACAAACAATCATAGACTGTGATTAATAATGACAATTTTAAAATACTCAGATTTAGCCAGTTAGAGGAATGTTAAAGTAAAATCTCTCCAATTGCAAACTCATTGCAGCAGCAATCATATTGTGAATCCTATCTGCTCCTATAGTGGGGACTATGTACAGTATGTAATCTCCTTTTCAACTTGACTAATGCATGCTTCGGCAAAATATTTTTCTCCTCTTTTTAACACAGAGTGAATGAATGCAGTTGCCATTTGTCACCGATTAGATGTGCTGTTACACTGAGGTAGTTATGCTTACGTACAGATGTGTACGTACAGATGTGTCTCCAATAAGTTCAATTAACGTAGCTTCTGCCAACTGTCTCACATCCATAGCCTTTGTCAGTGTCTTACATTTGATGTATTCTTGTAAAAATAGTTTTCTTTAAGGGTAGCTCAAGCTCGCAACTTTGGTTTTATCCAAACTTTCATCTAGAAGCTTTTTATAATGAAACTTGCAGTTCAGCACACCTGGTAATGTTTCCTCGGGCATCTTATTATCCTCGTTAAACGTGCCGTTATCACACACGGAGTACGCACTACGATTATGGGAAGCCATTAGGGTCAAACGAGTCATTTCATTTGCATTGAAAAATAGTATCTTGTTAAAACTTTGGGATTAACCACATGCGTTAACGTGTTAATATTAACAGCCCTAATATATAGAGTCACCCAGAAAGATTTATACACACTTCAGGAAAAGAAAAAATATATATAAATATTTTAATACTGAATGTAATATACTGATATATTTGATAATATTATTAATATTATATTAATATAATATACATCATACCATTTTTCTTTTCCTGAAGTGTGTATATATTTTTTTTGATTGACTCTGGATATACACTTTGGCAGAAAGGTGAAATTCTAAACTTTGCATGTTAACAAGTCCGTGTGACATTCGTAGCAGATTTATTTACACATATGATTTTGTTTGAGATATATATTGTTATGTTATCAGTTAGCTATTAGCTTTGTAGTTCCTCTACAGAACCTTTGATGTCTGTAGACTGTTCTAGGGCTGTTTTGGGGCAATGAAAAAAATGAAACCTGTTTAGCTGTACCCACATGGATGTTTTGTTTTGTTTCATTCTGGATCTTTGGCTTCCATTCAGGTTGGGTTGGACAGTTACCATCAGAAGACTTGAGTTTGTCATGACTAGTTAAAAGGAGATTAAAAAAGAAAAACGAGAAAAAGAGGGAGGGGTATGGGCCGAGAAGAGGAAAGACATAAAACAGGACTTCAGGTGGGCTCACAGTTCATTTGTAGTTTTTATCTATCCACCATCATCACAACAGTCTTTAATGATGAATAGCCTTGAGGTTTGTTCAGTTATCCATCCTGACTGTTTGAACACACTGCAGGTGGGGGTAAGGACAAAATAATCCTGACATCATAAACACACAAATCTAAAACTGTAGATTGTTCTTAGATTCTTGTCAAGAATCAGATTTAATTGATTAAATAATAGTAATGATTACTATGCTACTTCAGTTTTGCGCTGGATCTATGAGACTTAAAGCACACATCTACTCACTTTCACCACACGTGAAAACGTACTGTATGTACAAACTGTGATGTTTGGCAATTTCCTTCACATTAACAGTAAATAATCTGATTACCTTCATTTGATTTTTAAAATTTCCAAAAACCTTAACTAAGTTTTTTTGTTTCTTTACTGTGCATATGAAAATAAAACTTAAACTTTTTTATAAGTACTTACATACTGTATATAAAAAAGTCCAGAAGAGAAATACAAATACAGAAATCAGTAGGTTTAACCTTTCAGTAGATTTAAAAGTTTTTTTTTTCCTAACACAAGCTGTATGAGGCTTGGAATATTACAAGGGTTCAATGCTTTCAAGTCAAACTGAAACTTGCGATAAAATTTGAATGAGAAGCATGACTGAAGGCATGACTGAAGGCTTAAAACCCCAATACATTAGATTTCAGGCACAGTATGCAGATGAGATTCTTGGCCACAGTAAAACATTTAAATTGTGCAAACATTTTAAAGAATCATCCATGAATGATCCTAGCTGAGTCCATTGGAGTTGTTCCCAGGAATATTTAGTGAGTGGAACACCTGCTCTTCGAAAAATCGATGGATAACTAGTCGGCAACTTGCAGAGGAAACGCATCTGTCTGTGGGAATCGTACACACAATCATTCACAAACACCACTTGCACATTACACATTACAAGAACTCGGCTGGGAGTTATTGCCACATCCCTGTACTGTCCTGACCTCACTCCAAGCCATTTCCATATATTTGGGACATTAAAGGAGTTCCTGGGAGGCTAGTGTTTTAGGCGTTAAGCAGGCAATCCGATCATGGTTTCGACAGCCTGAGAAATCTTTCCACTACTAAGCACTAGTGTATCTAAGGTATCTAAGCACTAGTGAAATGATGGGATAAGTGCATCATTGTAGCAGGGGTTATAAAGAGAAATATATGTTCTGTATTCTATAAAAAAAAAAAAAGTCCTACTTTGACTCGAACACCCCTCGTATATGAATATTTACATGATGTTAAAACATGTCTAATTCTGTATATATCCAACTATCTCAAAAAGCCCTAGACTTTTTTTTTTTTTTTTTTACTTCATTTTCATTTACGGTTCAGCAAAAGATTAGCATTTCTGATTTTTTTGACCCCTTGATATGGTGACAGGAGATAAGTGAAAAACAGCAATCAGATCAACTGGCAACAAAATCCGCCTGCTAGAAAAGCTTTGAAGGAAAAGACAAGCCTTATCTGGGTGAGCCAGTGGAATATGAGAAGACAGAACTAGGGTCATGTGATCACAAAGAAAGTTATGCTTATTGCTGCATAACGCACATGAACGTTTTGTACTGTTGATTGGCACACATGAAAAAAAAATAACTAGTTGTCTTATCAACAATATACACTAACGTTCTTTGTTAGGATTCACTTTGTTAGGATATTGCTCCTTGTTAACTCTGTGTTTTTGCTTGTCCAGGCATAACTCCACACTTTATTTTCTTTTACTTCCCCCCAAATCTTACTAAGTGTGCTCAGTCTAATCTTACCTGTATGTGTATGATCGTTACACCTCGCTATCTGGAACCGAACTGTTATTGTCTACTAGCGAGAACGAGTCTTTTCCCATAACACCAAAGCCGCGATAGAGAGATGAAACATGCTGATGTCTCTTTTTTCTCACATCTGATAGGACAGTCGGTTCTTTCCGTCTGTCTCTTTCTTCATCTGGTTGTTTTTTTCCCCCCTCACCTACATTTTCTTTTCTTTTTTTAATCCCTAACGGTCATGACTTCTTTGTATCATTGTTGCCGATTCACAAGGTTTAGCATTCATTTCACAGGGTATACCTAATCTATTATCCTTCAAGCCAATAAAAACAAACAAAAAAAAAAAACGGAAGACGTTTTGTATAGATTTTCACCTGGCAAAGCTGGTGAGAAAAGGAATGATCATTGTCTAAGATAGGGATTAGCACTTAGTCCACTTAATATGTTTAAAATGCTAACACTGACTGAGTTGGCTCTTTTTCTCGCACACACTCAGGTATGCACTGGAATGACAGGTCAGTCTTTCAACCTAAACTTTGTAAACAGCACTGACGCCACTTTCTACAGCGAGGATAAACAGAGATGAGCGATTTCCAAACGCTAGAACTGAAGTGACTGAGATTTTGCTATCACATTTTCCTTGTTTTAATGAATCAGATTCTTATCTTTTAACTTTCGTTTCTTTCCTTCCTCTCGGCTACACCATACACACTACGCCACTACGCTATAAAATCATTGAACCCTGTGAGATAGAAATTCCTCCACTAAAGCAACAACTCTCTAGCACTGACACACCAAGATCCGCTTAATGGCTCGTCATTATTAACAGTGTTTGCCCTCTAAAGCCACTACACTCATAACCTCTTTCCTTCTTCCTGCCTTTTTTCCTCTAACACTGTCACCTTGCCAAATATTAAATGTTTTCCTAGTGAAACTGCTTGCATTTGGCAGGCTGTCACATTACCACTTAGCCACAGACATGAGGGTTACAGGCCATGGGTCAAGAGTCACGGGTCACGGACAGTCATTGTATCATGCAGACTAGCTTACTTCTACTTTAAGCGTAACTTCACTAACAAGTCCTGAGGATCCATTAGTGATGTTTAGCAGGCATTTGAAACTCAACAGGCTTTTTGAAAAAATTCCGCGACCCTCAACACACCGGCGTCTGAGTCGCTCCTGCTACTGCTGCTACTGATGCTTGCTCGGATTTCCGATGCCAATAGCATTCGTGAGTGAGGCTCACACAATCACTTATCTTCACAGCCTCGTAAGCCACACATCTAATTTCTCACTCTCACTCATCGTCTATACTGCTTCATCCTGTGTACAGGGTCGCAGGGGGCTTGGAGCCTACCCTGGGAGAATTAGGGCATGCGGTGGGGTACATCCTGAACAGACCATCGCATGGCACACACACATACACACTTACACTATGGCCAATTTGGGATCACCAATTAGCCTATTAAATGTGCTTTTGGACTGTGGGAGTACCCGACCCACCAAGCATGGGGAGAACATGGAAAATCCATGCACACAGAGGTGGATATCGAGCCTGTCCAGGAATTGAATCCGGACCCTGGAGGTGCAAGGTGACAGTGCTAACCACTAAGCCACCGTGCCACCCTTATCCAATTTCTCAAGCTTTCATATTCAAAACAATTGTCTGTAGAAGCCACAAATAAAATCACTGAGCTCCAGCCTCTTTCCCGCATGACCTCACATACACAGGTGTTATGTGGCCGGAACGCCCTGGCTCAAGGTCACTGACCACCCAGGGCCCCAGTGATGGAGGGCCCGTGTAATTCTTGAATCGATCAAGAAAGGAAGGTGTCCAATAAGCTGCTTATAAACCTGCTGCCCCATATGGAGCTTCTGGAGAGCATGTAAGGTGGTTTGGCTGGTGGGTAAAGTAGACTCAATTTTTTTTGGTTTGTTTTTGGGTGGATATTTCAAATGTCACTTGTAGAATAAATACAGTCACATGCCTTTGTTATTTCACTTTAACAGTGCAATGCTAAAATATACAGAACCTGAACCATGCGGGGGAAGATGGATGGTTAGTGTTGAACACAAAGGCTGGGTGTCATGTGTGTACACTTAATGAGGTTTCATTACAAATCAGGTGAATGAAATGACACTTAATTCGATGTTCATGATGTATCTACAGAACAATAGGTAGATTCAGTACCATAGTCATGTTCGCAAATCAGATTGATCTGTGTGCGAGGACTAAAGATAAAAATCCAGTGCAACAGGTACTGTATGTGTCTTAATCGCCAGATGAGTCTGATGGCCAACTTCCTTCCTAATGACTATTCAGTAATCATGACAGCATTATGAAACAGGCAAACTGCTGTGAATTGCAGTGCTAGATAAAATGCATTTGAAAATGAATATTATCTCAGATCTTCTGTCTCTGCTGAAGCGTGCGTTCTGACGTATCAACGCCTCTTTTCCGTTTTTTCTCTTCTTCTTCTTTTTTTTTTACCTCCTTTCAGCACTTTTCTGGTGGTCCAGTGGACAGATAGACCTCCATCAGGGGCCCTCACTCTACCTCGATCTGCCTCACTGACTGCACACACACATATGCACACACACCCCCACACACACACTTCACCAAGTGTATATGTTTGTTTGACCCAGTCTCTTTCTCTCTTGCTCTCTCTCTCTTCCTCGCAGAAGTAGCAAGTCTCTGTCTCTCAAGCACACACATGCTGGTTGTTTTATTTCCTTCATGCATTTAAAGGGCTGACAAGATGGTACATGGTCAGAAGTAGTGTGTGTGTGTGTGTGTGTGTGTGTGTGTGTGTGTGTGTGGTAAAACGTCAGCCATCCTGTCCTGATAGAGCATGTTATCTCTCACACACTATTTCACTACACACTAATTTGACACTGATCCCATCACAGCACAACAAAGACCACTCACTGTAACACACACACACACATACACACACACACACAGTGCAAACATACTGTGGAAACTTCTCCAGATTAAAAACTTCATTTGTAATAGTTCAATTTTATAGTTCAATGAAACATTTCAAGCCCTTTTTGTTTTAATTCCGATGGTTACGCATTACAGGTTGTGAAAATCAAACATCCAGTATTTCAAAATATCGAGTTATACACTAACACACGATACCATCCACATAGTGTGTCCGCAGCTGACTAAACTCTTAAATTGCAATTTTATATATGAAGAACGTTCAAGTCAAACCGGGACTTTTGACGTTTAGAATAACAGAACACATTTATTAGAATAGAAACTCAATTTATTTCTCCATATAATACCCCGATACACTAATGCACCTATCCCAGTGTATCACTAGTGCTTGGAGTTTTCTCAACTATGATCGGAGTGCCTGTCTGATTCATGTCTGAAACGCTGGCCTCCCGGGAACTCCCTTACTGGCCCAAACATGTGCAAATGGCTTGGCAAAAGCGGTGCTGGACCAAGGCCAGGAAGATCGTGAAGGACCTCAGCCATCCCAAAAATGGACTGTTCTCTCTGTTGAGGTCTGGGAAGCGATTCCGCTCCCTGAAGGCCAATACAGAGAGACTGAAGAGGAGCTTCTTCCCGCAGGCAATAAGGTCTCTCAATCACATCTCCACACAGGACCAATAACATCTTTTTAAACTCCCGACATTGACTGGACAATCACGGACATTATGGACCCATTCATACACACTTGCACTATATATTTATATTTTCATTTCTGCACCATTGCACAAGATACTTTAATAAGTCAATTTTATGCATATTTGCACACCCATAGTCACTTCCAAATTTTTTACAAATTTCTATTTTTTTCTTCTATATTTCTATATTTTGTAATATTTTTATTATGCCCTTATTTGTACAGTATATTTTACTAGTTAAATTTATTTTCTTTCGTATTTCTTTTTATTCATATTTATTTCTTACGTATAAGCTTTTATTTTTTAAGGTCACTGGCGGTCGTATAAGCATTTCGCTGCATATCGTACTGTGTATGACTTTGTATGTGACAAATAAAATTTGAATTTGAGTGAGACCAGGACTGGATGGAGGACGTGGCAATAACTCCCTGATGAGTTCCTGTAACGTGCAAGCGGTGTCGGTGAATGATTGTGTGTACGGTTCCCACAGACAGAAGCGTCTCTTCTGCAAGTTGGCAACAAGTTATCCAAGGATCAGATGTTCCATTCATCAAATGTTCATGGGAATGACTCCACCGTTCAAATGATTGGGCTAAGAACTGGGCTAAGAGTCTCAAGACTGTAGTGTAAATCAATTTGACGCCTTCATTCACAATAAATTTCATCACAAGTCCTGGTTTGACTTGTAGTAATCGCTCTTGTGACCAGTCGGATTGAAGAATTTAGCGGCATTCTGGTCAAGGAGGCAGGTTTTCTGTTATCCTGCTCCCCACTGATGTTCATGGTTTACTGCACCACTCGATTGTGTGAGAAAAGTCCAGATTGTCAGAATGAACTAACCTGAGGTGACCAGAAGACGTAGCTTTAGCGGTTAGCCCAATGTAGCGTGGATGGTAAACC
>JAQMYL010000013.1:15147864-15161383 GCA_030014365.1 Clarias pachynema | reverse complement strand
TCTCCACATCATTGCATTCAGTTTTTATTCACAATTTGTTTAGTGTCCCAACTTTTTTGGAATCCGGTTTGTACAATTGAAATACATCTTTTAATGTCTGACGGTGTCGACAACATCCTGTAATGAACTGAAAAGGTTGTCATTTGTTAAAAAATGTTTGGGAGGGTTTAATAAACCACACTTCACCATTCAACAATATATATTAAGTTTTATTAAAATGAAAACCATGTTTTGTTCTCAAGATTGACTGATATACAGTATAAACAAATTGATGCAACTTAAATATAAAGAAGAAAAAATCTTTAGAAGATTTATGTAATGTAAGTATAAATATAGTAATATAGCAATATAGCAAGCAACAATTTGCAGGCCTACGCCATCGCCACCCAGGCAGACCAGAAGGACAGCGAGCACACAGGGCACATGCATTTATGACATCATTTTAGAAAGGGGGGGATTTTATCTTTAGACCTAAAAAAAAACCCAGATGCTGGAAAAAAAAGCATCACACTATGATATCACTCAATATGATGTCACTCAAAGTGTCCCACAGAAAGTTATTAACCACTTTTCGGCATAAGTTTAAGGCATCGTAATGGCATTCTGATCTGGAATTTTCTGTCACAACCATCTCTAGGGTTTACAGAGAAAACTCCAGTGAGGGCAGTTCTCGAGGTGAAAATGCTTTGTTGATGCCAGTGATCACAGTACACTGGCCAAACTGGTTCGAGTTGATAGAATGGCGAAGAAACTCAAATAATATCTGGTTTCAACTGAGATATGCTGAAAATCAGCTCTAAACAAACAACCCTTAGAAACAGACGGGCAGAAGACAACATAGAGGTGGCCACTCTTGTCAGCTAAGAACAGAAAGCTCAGGCTTCAGTGGGCTCACTGAAATCGGACAATAAAAGATTATGAAAAATGTTGCCCTATGATATTGATAAGTCTCAATTTCTGCTGCACCTTTCGGATGGTAGGGTCAGAATTTGAAGTAAACAACATGAAACCATGAATCCACCCTTGTATCAGTTTTTCTGGTTTTTGTTGGTGGTGTAATAGTGAATTATATTTTCTTGGCACACTTTGGGCCCCTTAGTATAAATTGAACGTTGTTTATATCCCACAGCCTATCTGAGTATTGTTGCTGACCATCTCCATCCCACTATAACCACAAGATAACGCACCATATCAGAAAGCTAAAATCATCTGAAACTGGTTTCTTGGACATGACAATGAGGTCACTGTACACAAATGGCCTCCACAGTCACTAGATCTCAGTTCAATAGAGCACCTTCGGGATGTGGTGAAATGGGAGATATGCATCAAACAAATCTTCAGCTGCACATCCATAATGCGAATCTCCCGTTCCACCATCATATCAATATGGACCAAAATCTCTAAAGAATGTTTCCAGCACCTTGTTGTAAGTAGGTAATGATAAATTAAGGAAGTTCTGGATGAAAAAAGGGGTTTAACCCAATACTAGCAAGGTGCGCATAATGAAGTCCTTTGGAATGTTTAGGATTTCTTTTTTTCTTTTCTTTTTTTTTTTACTTAGAGTGCATTGTGTGTGTTTGTGTGTTTACTTGAGCAGAAGGGATACACAAAGTCTGGTTACTGGACACTTCAGCAGCCTAATGAAATTCAATGGCATCTGACTTTTAAAGGTTGCAGTTAACAGGAAAATCTGCTTTTTGTCCTTTGTGTGTGTATGTGTGTGTGTTTGTGTGTGTGTTTGTGTGTGTGTCCCAGGATGCCTCTGCTCAGCATGTTTCCGTGAAGGTTATTGACCTGTGTTAAAGCTGCCTCTGTATTGCTTTCCTAATAGCTGCAGTCAAGCGACTAATGAGTGCAGGGCCCCGATGTCATGATGCTGTTTTCTCTGTATTGATTAACACACTCACACACACACACACACACACACACACACACACACACACACAATCTGCTGACAAATGGCATTTTCTGACATTTTTAGGTGACAAAATAAGGACACCTCAGCTGTATGCTAATGTGAATAGAAGCTACGATGACCATGCTAACTACGTCCTTCTAGCATCCATTGATCATTAGCCCTGTTACAATGTTTTTGGCTAAGCTTAAAAGACTGACGTTTATCTTACTCTGTGATGTCTTGTGCATTTTGCAATATTTTTTTCATTCCAGTACGGATGTCTATGGATCGCTATGTCAATCCGGGCGTTCATCCATGATACAGCTAATTCCTGTGAGTCAATAACATTGATCTGTTTTGTTGAAAGTTGTTTTAAATGAACAAACGAATCAATGACTATATGAACAACACACCATGTCACATGGATTTCGATTGATTTATTTGATCATTTTAGACATTCACAGGTTCATGAAACAATGGGTGGGATAGCAGCTGGATGAACATCTGCAAAATGCTAATACCACTCTAAAAAACAACTTTTTATATAAGAAACCTAAATCTTTCAGAATATACTAAAATGTATTTTTTTTTTTTTTTTTTTTTTGCAACTTTATGATCATTTTGAGGAAAAAAAAGATCAAATTTGTTCACACCATTTTAATCGTCATTGGGACATTCAGTGATTCAGTTCCAATTAAGGCTAAATCTGGAATAAGGAATAAAACTATTCCATTTACTAAAGTAAATCATCAATGACAATGTAAGGAAGCAGAGTTCCCCCTGCTATCTATAATTTTATATTTTCCTCTAAAAGCACATAAATCAGTGACTTGTTCTTTTTATATTTAAACAATATACAGCGTCACTGTGGTATAGTGGTTAGCACTGTGGCCTCGCACCTTCAGGGTCGAGGGTTCAATTCCAGCCTAGGCGTCTATGTGAGTGGAGTTTACATGTTCTCCCTGTACTTGGTGGGTTTCTTCCGGATACTCTGGGTTCCTACCACAGTCCAAACATTAGGTTAATTGGCCAAATTGCCCATGTGGCCCTGCAATGGCTTGCCACCCTGTACACAGTGTTCCCCCTCGCCTTGTGCCCAAAGTCTCTTGGGATAGACTTCAAGCCTCCCTGCACAAGAAGATGAATGAATATTAAAAAAAATATATATATATGTTTACATTTAATTTTGTGAAATGTCTATAAAACAGTGGCACAGTGGCTTAGTTCGCCTTGCACCTCCAGGTCTGTGTGCATGGAGTTTGTATGTTCTTCCCGTGCTTGGTGGGTTTCCTTCAGGTACTGCGGTTTTCTCCCACAGTCCAAAGACATGCAGAGGCAAATCGGGATTCCCAAAAGTGAGCATTTCCAAATGTAAGTGTGTGGGTCCCCTGCCTCATCATTATGTTCACACTGAACAGTAAAATAGGGTAAAATGTGATATCTGTGTCTTTAAACATAGCATGGCTGCTGGTAACAAGTGGACTGGTTTGAGTACTTTTGAGAATTCTGATCTACTTGGATTTGGACACTTTCTAGATTTTAGAGTTTATACAGAATGGTTAGAAAAACAAAAAAAATATCCTGTGGAGAGAGATTTCTGCAGGCTGAAACACCTAGTTGCTGAGATAGATCAAAGGAAAAGACTGGTCTAAATAGACAGGAAGTCTACATTATCTCAAATAAGCACTCTTTATAACCATGGTGAGCAGGACCACATCTCAGCATGAACACCACATCAAACTGTAAAGTGGTTCGGCTGCAACAGCAGGAGACCGCATCAGGTTCTACTCCTGTCAAACAAGAACAGGAGGCTATCTGACGTTATCATTGGCACAGACTCTTTCACCTGTCCACAAGTGTTGATGCTTTGAGCACGTTGATACGCTTTTCTTCTCACCACGATGGAAAAGAATGATTATACGCATTACTTTAACTTGTTTGAAATACTTAAACCAGCCCATCTGGTGTCTTCATCCATGCAATGATTAAAATCAGAGACAGAGATTGCACTTTTTTTATTCGTTCTGATGTTTGATGTAAAAATCTGTACAGTATGCATGTTTTTGCATTGCATATTTCCTTGCTACATATCGGGCTGATTACATAACATGGTACAGTATTTTGAGGTTCTTTTTTTTGCATTGCACTGTTGCCACATGTTAACATAGATAACAGCATGATTGTACAGGTGTACAGGTGTTACACCTATGAAATTTTGAATTTAGTGTATTAGTTTGTACTTTGAATGCAATGTAGTTGTACATTTGTGTTTCAGTGCACAGTTTATTTTAACAAGTAAATTACTCTATAGTTTTACTTTTATATTTTATTTTTAAATTATATTTTATATTGTTTATAAGTATGTCTTTTTCTTGTTGCCATGTGTAAATTATTTCTACAAATTCTTAGACTGAAGTTATTAAAAAAGCCATATCATGCCCATTTTAAATGCAATACACTCAACAAATTCAGGTTACAGACAAGTAATAAACGGGACGTGTAAATGAATAAAGAATCCAGGAACGTAATCTAAAATTGGCTGAAGATGACTCTCACTGATGCATTCACACATCCATATATTTAATATACTGTTTCTGTATTATAATTGTTAAATGTACAGTGTAGAGACATGTAGCTGTAGCCTGCCTGTCCAGCAGGGGGCAGTGTGTCTCCACAGCCATTTATTATGAAGCATGCGCGTCGTTACTGTGCACAGCTGGAGTTGGACGTTCTGAGTAATGGACACAATATTCCACCTGCATTAGTTAAATAGAGGGAAATACGAGTAAGGAGAGAGAGAGATGGCTGTAAGAATGTGTTTCTCTTCTTTTGGCAGCTGTTCTCCTGAACAACAATACAGGGCAATGATATCTGACCACAACAGCAGGGTTACCACTTGCACAAATCATCAAAGAATCAAAGAAACAGCTCATCCGGCCAATCACAGCACAGTATGAAAAAAAGGGCGGTAGTAAGCAGCATGTCCCACCCAATGTGGTCACACCACACACTACATTTTTATAATATAATAGGATTACATCAACACATTTGATGATCTTTTGTTTGAATTGTTTTCTGGGATGATCGTCTAAATTAGTGCAAATACGTACTTTTCCGCCCATCTCATCCATTCTGTTTCTCGCTTCCTGCCCTCCAGAGGGATGGTGCTGTCAAAACAACCATGTGATTGCAAACAACCTATTGACAAAACTAAAATGACGGCAGGTAGAATGAATAAAGTCAAAGTACAAAAGGAAAAGGTTGTCCAAGATTGCTGCCGTCATATCACGATCAAATGCGTGATCGTCAACTTTGTGGTAGAAATGTAGTCAAAAAATATGAATAGAGATCCCGTAAAACTGTAAAAACCATAGCTATGTTTAATAGTGAAGGTAAGATCTTTTCCATACACACAATGTGATCACAAGATGGAAAGGAATGCAATGGATAAAGGTCATGTGGTCTAATGAGTCTAGATTCCAGAGCGGTGTGTGCATCAGGGTAAGAAAGGTAGCACATGAAACGATGTACCCACAATGCATTGTGGCCACTGTACAAGCCTCTGGAGGCAGTGTCATGATCTGGGGTTGCTTCAGTTGCTCAGGCCTAGGCTCAGCAATGGCTCAGCAGTATGTGGCAATAAAATGTCAAAAGTCAGCTGATGACCTGAATGTACTGAATGAGCAGGTTATCACATCTATGGTGTTTTTCGTTGTTGATGGCACGGCCATATTGCAGGACTCAGAGTGTGAAAGAGTGGTTCTGGGAGCATAAGGAATGATTTTCATACAGTACATGAACTGGCTGCAATCAAAGCTAAAGCTGAGTGAATGAAATCAAGTCAACTCTCTCAAGTCTTAATCAACACAATAAATATAAGGATTTTAGAAAATAAATTTTAAGGGATGAAAAGTGTTTTGACTGGTGTAAAACTTAAGTGTACATGAAGGACAGAAAAGACTTTTGAAAAAAATTGCATTTCTTAAGTTTTCTCAGGACACACACCCACATACACACCTGTTTGAGTTCGCTCAGCTCAGTGCTCTAGGGGCTTGTCCTGCTGTTGCCACACTCTCCTCTACTTTGGCATGGTTGACAGAATCAGACTGTGAGGCGGGACAACCTTTGACCCCGCCCGTCGTCCTAGAAGTGTCACTCTGATCGACGGAACAGGTCTCAGATTAGATTCTGTTCTCCTGAGTCTCTTCTCCTCCAGAGCACTATGCTTTTTGTGGCAATGCCACTATATTGATTTAACAGTAGAACAAGTGATCCTTATGTCCTTTAGTGGTGGATTTTGATGATATTGTTTAATTCCATTTGAGCCTTTTGAGCCCAAAGCTTTGACCAATCAAAAATAAACAAAAACTGAAGAGTACGTGTGTTAGGCCGTAGGGGGTATTCTCACATATCACATGAACTTTTTTGCTAGAGTGTATCAAATTGACCTCTTGGCTGTTTTGGTTGTTTGATGTAACACTTACTCACTCACTCATCTTCTATACCACTTTATCCTGTATTGAGGGTCACGGGGATCTGGAGCCTACCCCAAGAGACTTAGGGCACAAGGCAGGGTACACCCTGGACAGGGTGCCAATCCATCGCAGGGCACACACACTCACATTCACACACTACGGGCAATTTGGGAACCAATTAGCCTAACCTGCATATCTTTGGATTGTGGGAGGAAACCGGAGTACCCGGAGGAAACCCACCAAGCACAGGGAGAAGATGCAAGCTCCATGCACACAGAGATGGGAATCGAGCCTGGCTGGGAATCAAACCTGGACCCTGGAGGTACAAGACGACAGTGCTAACCACTACACCACCATGCCGCCTTTGATGTAACATATCTTAAATATTCTGCATAATATTCTGCATAATTAAATATGCTTATTTACTTATGGTTATGTAGTAATCATCTATGACTTGATCTGGTGCGCAGTCATATTGGAACTGGTGTGGGGTTGTTTTTCAGGAGTTGGGCTCGGCCCCTTACTTCCAGTGAAAGGAACTCTTAATGCTTCAGCATTTTGGACAATTTCATTCTCCAAACTTTGTGGGAACAGTTTGGGGACGGCCCCTTCCTGTTCCAACATGACTGCACACCACTGCACAAAGCAAGGTCCATAAAGATGTGGATGAACGAGTTTGGTGTCGAAGGACTTGACTGGCCTGTACATCAACTTGATAGGACACCTTTGGGTGAATTAGAGTGGCGACTGCGAGCCAGGCTTTCTCGTCCAACATCAGTGTCTGACCTGGGAAAATGGTCAAAAATTACGATAAACACAATCCTAAACCTGGTGGAAAGCCTTTCCTGTAGAGTGGAAGCTGGTATAACTGCAAACATTATATTAAAACCCTATTGATTAAGAATTGGATGTTACTTAAGTTCATATACATGTGAAGGCAAGCAAGTGAATATTTATAGTCAATATAAGGCAATATAGTGTATATAATAAAAGTCTTTAAGTAAGTAAATAGTCTATATATACAGCTCTGGAAAGAAAAAGAGATCACTGCAAAATAATCAGTTTCTTATGTTTTTTTTTCCTTACAGGTACATGAGATGAACAGATTTGTTTACTTTTTGTGAACTGCTGACAATATTTCTCCTAAATTCACAATCACAACACATCAAAATAACCCAAGATCACACAGTATTTGCAGAGCTTTAATAACTTAAATAAAGCAAAATGCAAATAATTTTTTTGTAAACATTAAGAAATCAGTATTTGGTGGAATAATCCTGATTTGCCATTACAGCTTTCATTCGTTTTGGCTCTCCACCAGTTTTTCACATTGCTTCACATTGCTGGGTAACTTTATGTCACTCTTTTGTGTATGTGTGTATATACTGTATATAAGTAAGTACAGTATATCCATCCATCTTGGAGCCTCTGTAGTTCTACTAGGCACCATGGATATATGGGCATATTCACACACTATGGGCAATTTGGGACCGCCAATTAGCCTAATCTGCATGTTTTTGGACTTAGGGAGAAAACCAGAGAACCCAGAGGAAACCCAGAAATCACGGGGAGGTATGCAAACATCATGCACACAGACCCAAGGTGGGAATCAAGCCCAAGAACTGGAGGTGCAAGGCGACAGTGCTAACCACTAAGCCACCGTGCTGCCATATACGTATAAGGTATAGGTAAACACAAATAGTATAGGCATTTATGTATATACATACATATTTTTGTACTTTCTAATCCATAACAAAGAGGTACGAACCACCTGCAAATTATACAAACCACATATAAACTAATGATTTAATTTGTTTTGCAACTCTGTTAGTATCACGATTTGATATTTCTACTTACTATCTCAAACCCAAACATACACATATTTAATAATTAATAAAAACAAAGAGTCAGAGAAATTATCACACAATGGATTCGTGATACATTTTCCCCTCCATCTCTAAAACACATTACTGCGAAAATTCTTCTTCAAATAACTAATGAACTGCCATATTGTTTTCATTCAGTGAATACATTCACATTTTTCTAACATGGCTGATTTATTTTATTTTTCATTTTTTTTGACACACACACAAGATTTCTCCCGCACCGTGATGCGCCTTACCAAAATTTGACAATCTAGAAATCTGATTTTCTACAGTCTAAATGTTGTACTGGTTTGGGATCAAATTCAGCAATGTGGGGAAACCCACTGAGTCTCACATCACTCAATACTTGATTGTATTTTTGTTTTTGCCGGCACACTCTGGAAATATAAACAGCAGATCTCAGAGCAACACCGCACACAGTTAGAATGGTTCAAAATGGCTGGCACACCGCATAGTCTCCATAGGAACAAGCAGCCATTTTAAAGCCACCTTAAACTTTTCACTCGGTGATTAAAGAAATTCAAAGCCTTTTAATAATGGTTGCTTTGTGTAATAATGGTTTGTGTAAAAGTTTTAGGAAATTTTTTGTGTTTATTTTTAAATGCGTATATTTGATGACACCTTGTTTACGTTTACGTTTTTTTTTTTTTTTTTTTTTTTTTACAATTCTGAAAACTACAGACATACTTGAAAATAAGAAAATAAGTTTCTCTTTTGCATGTATCATGAACACAAGTAAAGTTTTAAAGCAGTTGTGAATCTGGCTAGTCCAAAAATAAAAAAGGTAGAACATTGCTTTTAAAGATTTATTAGGGATGCAGTTTTTGTCCCTAAAAGTGGGTAAAGGCAAAAGTAAGTGTGTGTGTGTGTGTGTGTGTGTGTGTGTGAGAGAGAGAGAGAGAATGCAAAGGTAAAAACAGAAAGGAGTGAGAATGAGAGAAGTCTGGATATCTAAAATTGAGTCTTATTAATCTCTTCAGTAGGCGACTTTGTGCTGCATTTTTTTTTTTTCGCCCGCTCCTGCCCTAGAAAGGCAGTCATGCTTAGCCGAAGTCGTGCTGATGGAATACATCATTGCATTATGGGTAAATTCTCCTTGGGAAATTGGAATGGAAGGCGGCATACCTACACACCCACACACAAGCAGGTTGGCTTTTTTTCAATAATGGTGCCAGCAGATGGGGAATGTAGACCATAACTCTCTGTAGCTGTTTGTCATTGCAGCCGTACAGTTTGATGGAAGCGATTTATAACTGAAAAAAGCAGATCCCTCAACACTCATAAAAAAAATAAATTTAAAAAAGCCACTTGGTTTCATGCGGCTCCAGATTCCTATGTATTCCTGGCCCCATTTCTTCAATAGATAACCTATTTTTATTACCCTGTTTGTAGGAGCTGCACTGTTTAAGATGCTAATATCCAGATGGACTCTGTGATACGTTTCTATTCAGAGCTGTCACTGCTGCACCTGCTAACATTGTGCCATTTTTGAGCCAATCTTGTTTCCCTCTATATCCTTACAAAAAAAAAAAAAAAACTTGTCCTAATATAATGAAAGTTGTTTTGTTCTGATATTTTAATATCTGTTTTTCTGCAATATCTCATTACACTGGTAGGTACAGTACAGTAGTTCCTCTAATTAATATCTACAATCTGTATTTATACTTTAACAATCTGTTTACAGCAATGGCACATTTCTTAAAGCTTGCATAATACACTGCTTTTTAATCAATCTAATGTACCGTACTGTGCAAAAGTCTTGAGGTGCCCCTTCTCGATATTTCTTGATATTAAATTAAATGATGTGGATTAAATTAAAGAAATGGAAACAAATGTTTTACTGTGACAGGCTGCAAAGTGCCTAAAGATGCAATTTAAAAATGGGTTATTTATGTACAGTAACAACCTCAGCAGTGACCTCGTTTCCCCTCTCGTCTGTTCCAACCAATCAACCACTCATTCAGCATCACCAGTATACTAATCACTGGCCTGATCATCTGCACTTGTTCCATGCCTTGAGTTAGATGATTTTTATCAATGTTTGATTGATTCATAGGTCACTGCGTGGCTTAACAAACAAAAATGAAAACATTCTTATGAAACTGCTCAGGTTCAGAGAATGGATTGAAAATGAATGACAAAACCTCGCCAAAAATGAGAACCAAAAAGGTCCTCCAGGAAGCCTGGAAAACTATTCCTCAAAACTATATAAAAAAAAAAAAAATACAAGTCTGTCTCTATGGAAGCAAAATATGAATAAGTGAGGGGGAGGTTCGAGACTTTTCCACAATATACTGCATCTGCAAATTTCCCAGCTGAGATACATATTTCAGATGTACCATTTCAATGTCTGTAGCTGTAAATGTCCTGCTTCCTAACACCCCGTTGCACTAGTGTATTTTCTTCTTTTAGCTCTCATTTAGTTCTTAAATGATGGACCAGAGATATAGCTCCAAGTCAGCCCTGTTTAAAATTGTATATCACTAAGCAGGTTCAAATTCAGGAAATCATCATGAAATAACTCTCTTATATGCACACACACACAATTATTTTGTTGCTACTAAAAGCTGATAAAATTGGTTTTAAAAGTTTCATTCCAGTTCTGTGGTACATTATTATTCCTCAAAATTACTACACTGAAGATCTATCCTGCTTCATCATGAAGCACATTACACAATTTCGCATTAGCAATATTACACTGTGCTTAAATTCACCAAACAAGTTTAACAAACAACAACTTTATAATATTAACAATTACAACTTCAGGATTTGTTGAGTCAGGATAGAGCCACACCTGGGTATTAAGTATATAGGAGAAAAGAAAAAAGGAATCGTTTGTTTCTTTGTGCATGTACACACACATCAGTCTTTCCAAAAATAACCAAAAAGTGATTTTTTAAATAAATTATTCCCTTTAAAATTAATGATAAAATAGGAATGAAAAAGTTAATTATATTGGATATTGAAATGTATTGAGTTTTGTACTATGACATATAGTCAACATGAACATGCTTGAATAATTTATACTAATAAATGTATTTTTTCTTTTAATTAAAAATTTTTCCAGATCTTTTAATTAGAAAATAATTAAGAACCTCTGAAAAAGTTCACTCACTCATTATTTTATCCTGTATACAGCATCATTGGGGGTCTGAAGCCTATCCCATGCGCTGTCGCCTTGCACCTCTAGAGTCCAGTTTTGATTCCCGCTTCTGTGTACATGAAGTTTCTCCCCGTGCTTAGAGGGTTTCCTCCCGGTACTCTGGTTTCCTCCCACAGTCCAAAGACATGCAGATTAGGCTAATTGGCATTCCCAAATTGGCTGTAATGTGTGAATGAGTGTATGTGTGTGTGTATGTGTGTGTGCCCTGTGATAGATTGGCACCGTGTCCAGGGTGTATCCCACCTCGTGCCTCCAGGCCTATCCCTGAATGAGTGAGTGAGCTTTTTCAGAGGTTCTTAAATATTTTCTAAACAAAAACATCTTTAAAGTGATACAGCTTGAACACTTATTTAGTAGTTAACAAAAGTTATAAGTGCTAATGTTATGTGTACCTGTGATAGTCACTCAGAGGGAGCTGTATCAAAATATCAACAACAGGGTTGTGTGATGAAGAGGAGTTACTGTTAGCAATCAGTAACACCATGAATAGAATTATTTTAAGTTTATTTAATATTGACTTGCCTCATTTCTTATCCATTCATAGTTGTATTGCATGTTTTGCAATATACTGTACGTGAAACAACCCAGTTCTTGTTATAGCACCTATAAAGGAATTTGGCATTTGATGAGTATTTACACACAATACTTTACAAATCCTAAGTTATTTTACAAAAGTGCACAAGTTGAGAAAATGTTTTGATTTTGGTATTTGTTTAATTCTTAATGTACATAAGAAAGCAATAACATAAGCAAGTTGTTTAGAGTGCTGTTTGTGTTATTTACAGATTTAAATGATAAACACACTCATTCTAAAACAAACACAATTGAAAATCTTTAATAAAAACAATAATAATACAAAGATTCTCATATAAAACTACAACAATATGGTCTAGGTAGATATTTACTGTAATTTATGATTACACATTTTTAAATGAATTATTGTCAAACATATGCACACTCAAAACCTTATTTACAGATTACAATTATAAACACTCTTATTCTTAAACAAGTGCAATTGATTTTTTTTAATATAAACAATAACAAAAACAAATATTCTCATTAAATATTGTCTAGACATATTATTAATATATGATTAGACGATTTTACATGAATTGATGTCAAACACAGACACAGATTAAACCTTATTTACTTTGTTAAATCTTATTTATACCAGAACAAATGAGTAAAATCTAATTCAAACACGCTCCAACAGTTTTTGCATTCGCTGTGCCTCATGATCACGAAATGCCTCTTTTGGTTTACGCACCACTTCCTTTGGGTACATTGGCAAAGAAATACCACATGTTTTAATGGTTGTTTCTATTACCAAATAAATAATAATAAAAAGAAGAAGTAATAAAGGAATAAGGATAATAATATTTTATATAGAAGTAAGATCTAGTCCAAACAAGCAGTCTAGCACTGTATTCTCAATGGTGCATGATTGTGCAATAGCTTCTCTGGACTACACGCCACTACCTGGTTTATGTAGGCAGAAATACCATAGGCACTGGATTTTGTGGTCATTTTCAGTTGTTTATATGACCATGAAATAATAATAATATGAGCATTTTTGAGAGTTCTATATTTTTGCAGCATTATTCTCATATTCCGGTTTTGTTAACATTTATGCATTTTAAAAACAATGATAACTTTTGTTCTACATGACATATTTGAAACACTATATCCATCCAGTTGTTTTTTTAAATCAGTCATTAACCAATGTTGCGTTTCCGACTTGAGGTCTAAGATTTAAGCAAAAGCTCCAATTATCCACATCATGATCTAGTGACTTTTTATTTTTTATTTTTTTTTTACACATTTACACGTGTCTTTCCAGTGTGGATTATGTTTAGCAGATCTTGTGTGTCACTGAGATATTTCCCAAAGAAAGCTCATACAAATCCATCTTAAGGTACTGTAAGCATGGGTACACTGCAGGTCTCGATGCCCAATTCTGATTTGTTGCCTATACCTGATTTTTTTGACCATCTATTTACACGTTCTTTCAACTATGATCCATATCCGATACACGTGTTTACACTTGCCATACCATCTGAAACATCGCGCATACTTAAAGGGAGGTTCTTGTGCTACA
>JAQMYL010000013.1:15113429-15135641 GCA_030014365.1 Clarias pachynema | reverse complement strand
TTCCCCATCTAACACGAACACACAATATCATTCCCCATCTAACACGAACACACAACAACATTCCCCATCTAACACGAGCACACAATATCATTCCCCATCTAACACCAACACACAACAACATTCCCAATCAAACACCAACACACAACAACATTCCCAATCAAACACCAACACACAACAACATTCCTCATTCCCCATTAGACACCAACACACACCATCATTCTCCATCAGACACCAACAAACAACAACATTCTCAATCAAACACCAGCACACAATGACGTTCCCCATCAAACACCAACACATGACATTCCCCATCTAACACCAGCACACAACAACATTCCCCATCTAACACGAACACACAATATCATTCCCCATCTAACACCAACACACAACAACATTCCCCATCAAACACCAACACACAACAACATTCCTCATTCCCCATTAAACACCAACACACACCATCATTCTCCATCAGACACCAACAAACAACAACATTCTCAATCAAACACCAGCACACAATGACATTCCCCATCAAACACCAACACACACCTACATTCTTCATCAAACACCAACGCACAGCTATAGTACATTCTCCGTCAAACTCCAACACACAAACATTCCTCATCAAACACCAACACACACCTACATTCTTCATCAAACACCAATGCATACCTACATTGTCCTTCAAGCATTAAACAACAACAAAAAGTGCGTACAAAAAATGCCTACATTTTACATTAGCCATCAAACACCAACACATACCCACATTCTCCAAGACGATGGCACACCCACATTCCCTATCAAACACCAACACATACCAACATTCTCCATCAAACACTTATACTGTACACGTCAATATTCTCTATCAAAGACCAACATTCTCCAACATTCTCTATCAAAGACCAACATTCTCCATCAAACCTTCTTATACTATGACCCGTTTGCATTTATATACTCAGGTTTTTGTTTTCAAAAACTGAGGTATACACCAATCAGCCATAGCATTAAAACAATGCAAAACATTATGGCAAATATTGTGTAGGCAGCCTTGTCCCCTCACTGCATGACTCCACCAGACCTTTTTTTCAGTGATTTGTGCTGCATTGGTTTTTCTGTGGGATCAGAGTGGACAGGCCCCATATATCAGATCCATAATATAGTATGGGAGCAACCATACAGTCAAACACAAATAACAAGGAGAACATAGACTTCTTGTCTAGGCTAGACGTTGACAAGTCCTCCACTATGATCAATTTGTGATCCATGATACTTGAAATTTGTAACAGGTGACTACTCTATTCTGCTTGCTGGCAAAATACCATTTTTCATTCCTGTCAAGAATACCCCCTCTTCTAAAAACTATGTATTTTGTTTTACTCAGCTTTACTTCTATACCATAATGAGAACAAAAAGTTTCCAGCTGTGCAATTTGTTTCTGTAACTTCCCAACTGTATCAGCTAAGGCTATGTTCAAACTTCAGGCAAAAGTGACCCATACATGATTTTCCTGACCAAACCTAATGCCTGACATTAGGCTCAACAGATCATGCCCCTAACCTGACCCATATGCACGGTCTGTCACAGGTTATGTTCAAGCACACCATAAAGAAAGTCACATTTTCTAGCCATTTCTTTGGCTCACATTTCTTTTAGTTTTGCTTTGAAACTTTTAGCTTTCCTTTGATACAGCAGTCAGCTTCACCCATGTTTGACCATTTCTTTTGAGATCTCTTCAACAACAGAATAGTTGCAATATGTGCCGTCTAATTTTACTTCTAATTTTGCTTTACAGCAACATAACCCTAAATGTTTATAAGATGTACTGTTCTTTGTTTAAACACCGGCACTCAATCATGCTCACGTTTGCACAGACCCATAACAACTACATTATTTTTCACTGTCATTACCTTTTTACATGTTCCTAATAAAACTGAAGGACATTTTGCTGCCTCATTTCTGTTAGCTAACTTTAGCTACTAATGCAGCAAAGCTTTGTAGAATAACTTCTTGTAACCAGTATGTTCCTCAAGAAACATTTTGTTTTTAACATTTTTACCAGCATTGTTTCTCACTTTCCTTTTATTCTTTTCCCAATTTTTCTTTTCCAATTCCAGGGATACTGTAAAAGACAAGGTTATCTCATCTACTTTGGTTTTCAATTCCATCTTTTCATGTTCAGGTCTCTCAACCATGTCAATGTTCCATTTACCGTAGATCTATATATTTTTTCTCGATTCTTGTACATTAGCAACAGTCAGTTATGGTTGCCACAGAGAACAATGTAGGTTTTCTTGTTATTCTGCCTATTTTTGCTGCTATACTCAAATCATTGGAGTTTTCCTGTCCTGATCCAGGATTCAGCTCAACAGCACCTGCCAGGATGAACAGTAGGCCGGCCATCACCACCAAACGCAATCTACCATTATATGCAGTATATTATAATGTACAGTGGAACCTCAGATAACGAGCATAATTCGTTCCGGAAGCGGCCTCGTATTCCAAAACACGTAAACCAAATTTAATTTTCCCATAAGAAATAATGGAAACTCAAATTATTCGTTCTACAGCCCAAAAAAATAAATACATAAAAATAATTAACACAAAATATAAAGTAAAAATAAAACAAATTAACCTGCACTTTACCTTTAAAAAAAAAAAGTAAAAATAAATCCCGACAGATAAGTGTTTCCGTTTGTGCACGCAGTGTGTGTGTGTGCACATACACACACACACATTAACGGAGAGACTGTTTTATCAGAAAAATTTGCAAGGAACATCGCTCCTTTACAGTCCCAATTTACTCGCCCTAACACACACACTCTGCCCCCCACACACACTCTGCCTTACACAGAAACTCTGCAAGCACTAAGACCCAGCAGGGAAGACTATCTACAATTCCGCAGCGCAAGAGAGTGAAAACCGGTGGCTCAGTTGTGATCACGTGACGCTCAGTGTCAAAACAAGAAGTGCATGCGTGATACATGATGCTCTGTACTCGTAAACCAAGACAATGCTCGTTTTTCAAGTCAAAATTTTATCAAAAATCTTTTGCTCGTCTTGCGGAACACTCGCAAACCACGTTACTCGTAATCCGAAGTTCCACTGTATCTGTATTGCAGCTAGTCTAAATATTTCCCTGGCGGCAAGTTGAAGAAACATGCTGGTTGCTGATTGGCTGTTACTCTGTTGACATTCCCATCTCACTGTTGCCACCAATAGTCACTATGAAATACTAATATTTTTCCATTACCACAAGTATTCTCTAGCAAACACCGGCATTCGCTATTAAACGCTACCACATCAACACAATTTATCCTACACCAGTATTTTTCTATCAAAAAACATATTCTCAATCAAAAACCATGACATATACATATACCAGTCTCCATCATCAAACATTTTCCATTACATGTCATCAAGCCAACAATCATAAATCATTATAAATCAACACACGTTGAAAAAAGCACTTTTTTCAGTATTATGGACCAACACACACCAGCAAGCTCTATCAAAATGTCATCTTTCTTAAACAGACCTCAACACATGTCATCATTCTGCATCAAACACCTAATGTCAAGCTCTTGTCAACAGTTACTCTGAAACTCCAAAACTAAAATTCTCCAACAAACTCCCAAGATTCAACAGCATTCCCCAACCAACATCTGTATTTTGCAGCCAAGTTCTAACATTTTACCACCAAACATAAGCACCCGACAACATTCTCTATTAAAACCCCAATACACACATTCTCTATCAAAACTCCAACATTTAAAATACCCACGCACAAACATTAACCATGACACCAAGAGTTGCCATTAAGTACCAAATTTGTCATTGTTCCCTAATTAAACCCTAACATTCACCAACATTCTCCAGCATCCAGTGTTCTCTGTCAAATACCAGCATATCTATCTGACACCAAATTTACCAACGTTATCCATCAAGTACCAGCGCACCCCAGTATCTCCATCACCCAGTATTGATCACGGTTTAGGAACTAGAAGCTTTCTAACCAGCATTATTAGCGCCATGCTTTTTTTTTGCTTATTATACACATCATATCATAACACAGCCTCGACTTTTGGCATGTGGACAGAATTAAGTTCTTAGATAATTTAATCAAACCTGCTCATGAAAGTTAAGTTCACATTGCAGTTATAATGTCCTGCTAAGTTCATTCCGGAAGTTTATTCCGGTAATGGAGAAGAGAGGAAGAAACTCTCTCACACACACTCCCCCCCTCCTCCCCCCCGCCAAACCCCTTTTCTCTCTGGCTCTCTTATTTCTTGTAAGCACCAATAGGGGGCACTCAATTACAGTAGTTTAGTGGAAAAGAAGTCACATTCACACATCAGTTCATCACTCTCTCTCTCTCTCTCTTTCTTTTTTTTGTTCCTGCTCTTTCTTGATCATGCCTTCCATCACTGCCCTGATGAGCAGCCCCGAAAGCTGAGATATTGATATGCCAGTCGATCTTTCCCACTTTAAAGGGGGTGTCTGAGTCTTACACACAGATTGGTGTGTTGTTTTAGTGGTTTTATTAATTGTATGTCCTTGGACAGTTGATTGCTTTGTCATGTTGTGACTTGACTCAGAAATGGGAGATTAGTGATATAAGACTCTCTCTCACACACTCATACACACACTCCTTCTCCTTCTCTGAAATGGCACATCACTGACTACACAGTAAAATAATTTTAATCAAATATTATAGACTTTTAAGATGACATAATGTTCAAATCTAATCAGTATTTATTGTCCTGTCTACCACATTTTAATAACAATAACACATTTTACATGGTATATGCAAACCTTTAAAAACCACTGGGAAAATTTTCTTAAATCCGTATCTCTAGAAGTATAGCGACTATTCCATTCCGGGGTTTGCTGAATACCAGCACCAGCACACCTCAATCTGTTTCATGAGGTACTGATTGTGTTCGATGGATTTGAATCAAATCTTATGTGTGAAAAATGTGAAAACCGATCATTACATGCATCTTGCAATGTGACCAGCTGGATGGCAAAAACCGTACTAGTAGTACCTCCTTAAAATTTCAATGAAGGCACTACTCAAGAACAAGGTCAAGCAGCAGGCACTAGGAACAACAAAGCTACACATTGTAAGACATCAAAAACAAATCTCTACTGACAAGGACAACATGTAACAGCTGTAAGATGACATTCAGTGACCTTCAAACACAGTGGCAAACTGAAGCTGGGGTGTGGTCCACTGCATGGTTCACAGCAGGCCTCTAGAGGTCATTCAAAGTCAGAAGAAAGCCTTTCATCAATGAGAAGCAAAGAAGAGGTTTAGCAATTGACCAAAGGAATTGGACCACAGAGAACTGGAACAAAGTCATCTACTCTAGTGAGACGAACACCTGGTCGTCTTATCATTAGACAAAGATCTGTCTTCAAGCCACAGTGTTTTTGAACAACTGTTAAAGGCTGTGGATGATCTGGAGACTGTGTTCCCCAACTCTAAGGATTGGCGTTTTAAACAGGATGTGCATCATGTTTTTTGCACCAAGATCGGCGTAAAGTTACCCAACAGCAATCAAAAGATTGGAGTAGAGTGCTACAGTATTCCACCGAATACTGATTTCTAAAATGTTCTTTAGTTAGAACATCAGAAACATATTGTTTTAAAAATTATTATGGCCTCGTTTTCTTTGCATTATTCTCTTGCAAGATTTGCAAACACTGCATTTTTTGGTATTTTGATGTTTTGTTATTTTCTTTAAATAAATGTAACAAATAACAATCTTTTTGGATTTTAGGAGAATTGATGTTAGTAGTTCATAGAATAATCCAAAACTGTTAATTTTACCAAAACACACACCTATTAAATTTTGCAGTAGTCTCTTTTTTTCAGTGCTATATATGTATGTCTAATCTAGCTAACAAGAAAAGATCATGTTTTGTATTTTCTGCAAAAGCAGAATTTAAGGAATTTATCAACTGTAGGATATTGAATGTTTGTATGTTTACCTTAAAACGTTCAGAACCGAAACGTGATCCATTGATTCAATGAATCGAGTCTGAACAGCTTAACAATGTTTGAGATAAGTGTGTGTGATGATTTTGCATGATTCTAGCTTTAAACCTTTCTTCCTTGTTAGCAAAATTAGCCTTGTAGGCCTCTGGCCTTCATAGTCCACTGTGTTACATTGTGTTTAACACAGTAAACAAATTCAATTACACAAATGACACTCCTGGTAACAAATTGTGGTCATAACTATAATTACCAATATGGCAGTATGATTTAATGCTTAGCAAATTCTTTTAAAAATTTTTTATGATTTATATTGCTTTCACCCTTAACCCCACCACTCCACCTTTTCTTTAACTTCATTCCCTTGACTGCACTCAGATCTCTTACTAACAGTGTGTGTTATATAACCTTAAAGGTCTTTAGTGAGAAACTCACTGACACGAGATCCCAGTTCCCACGCCTTTTTCCAATCACACTTGAAGTGAGGGTTTTACGATGAGGTTGTGTGTGCGTGTGTGTGTGTGGGTAATAGATGGACTTGAGCATGTCTTCAGATGCCCTTGTCTCCTCTACACCCATTGTCCAACCACCCCTCCATCCTTGGTTTGGTAATGGAAAAGATTGGAGGATAAAATGGATGTTTTTGAGAGTGCAATGTAGCTGTCAGTAGTGTGTCTGTCTGCTCCTGTGGCTTTCTCCTTGACCCACCTACTCTTTGTGTTTGTCGGTGGGGGGTGTTGGGGGGGGGTTATTGAACCCTGGTGATTATGTCTTCCAAGGTCTCTTTGTGTAGACGTGTCCACCTGAATGTTTAATATCTTTACAGAAGATTTGTACTGAAGCCAAAGACTAATGTAACAAGTAATGGAAAAACATTGGTTATATTTATTCCTTTTCACTTCAATTTTTGGAACATTAGCAAAATTTACATTGACAATATTTTTGTCAATTTTTAATGGTTGATTCCTTTTTTTTATTTTTTTTATTTCAGGTTAACTGTTTAAATGGATACAGAAATATAAAAGAAGAAGAAGTGATTTATTTCATGTTTTGTCAACAGAGTAAGAACCAATCAGCAACGAGCATGTTCTTTTAACCTGCAGCCAGGAAAATGTTAAGACTGGCCTTTTGCATTATGATTGCTTACATAATCAATCAGTCTCATATATGATTACTTAGATGCTTAACTATGTACAAAATGGCCACACCTACTTTGCCAATGACTGACAGCCACAAAGGCTATGCCTACTTCACTGAGACTGACAACCACAGAGGCCACACCTACTCCACTGATACTGTCAACCACAGAGGCCACGCCTCCTTCACTGAGCCTGATAACCACAGAGGCCACGCCTCCTTCACTGAGGCTGATGACCACAGAGGCCACGTCTACTTTACTGAGCCTGACAGCCACAGAGGCCATGCCTACTTTACCAAAACTGACAGGCACAGAGACCACACATACTTTCCCAAGACTGATAGCCACAGAGGCCACGCCTACTTTACAAATACTGACAACCAAAGGACCCATGCCTACTTTACTGAGGCTGACAGCCACAGAGGCCACATCGACTTTTCCAAGACTGACAGCCATGGAGGCTCTGCCAACTTCACTGATACAGGCAGCCACAGGGGCCACGCCCCCTTCACTGATACTGACAGCCACAGAGGCCACACCTCCTCAAACTGGAGATGGCTCTCAGTTGCTGTTTTCCTTATTTACCCTTTTTACCTGGTTGTCAACAGATACAGCTCATTTTAGCGGCGTAAAAACGTAATTACTGTCAAAATGTCACTCTAACCACAGTGAGTCATCATCAGTGACAACGAAACTGCCAATCACAGCTGAGGTGTCAACTGCTGAAATGAATATTTTTGATGGTTGCATGTATATAAACAGAAGTCTCAGGCACATTATGCTTTTTTTTTGTCCTTTTTTTTAGCACCATGGAAACAGCACGCCGAGGAATAAAAGGATGGGTTGTGTTAATTAACTAGTTGCGTTGTTTTGACATTTGTTTGCGCTCGAGTGTTTGTACAGACACCTGTGTAAACATTTAAGGCACATTTATGCCCAGATACAAAGCAGATCACGATTAAATACACTCGATTTGGTACATTGCAAGCGTGTTCAGATCATTCAATCAGAAATTTCTAAGACACCAACGTTGACTCAAGTGTCTTAAAGGAACTTAAGTTAAGATTAAGGTCACTAATATTTAGATTGACATGCCCAATTTTGAAAAATCACAATAGCCCCCAATGTCAAAATGCCCTAATTTGCAACATAAATAAACATGCTACAGCTTGGTGAAAAAATGGTTTTGGTCTCCGGTGGCTAGATTTCTCATTCATAAGAACTGTACTGTAGCATCAACTAAAATTATATTAAGGACATCAAATTTTACAGGGGTGACATGGTGGCGTAGTGGTTAGCACTGTTCCCTTGCACCTCCATGTTTGAGGGTTCGATTTCTGCTTCAGGTCTGTCGTGGATTTTGCATGTTCTCTCCGTGCTTGGAAGGTTTCCTCCAGGGACTCCAGTTTCCTCCCACAATCCAAAGACATGCAGATTAGGTAACTTCCAAAATTGCCTGTACTGTGTGAATGAGTGTGTGCCCTGCGATAGATTGGCAACCTGTCCAGGTTCTACCCCTCCTTATGCCCTAAGTCTCCTGGGATAGACTCCAGACTCCCTGTGACCCTGTACACAGGATAAAGTGATAAACATAATAACAGATAAAATTCTGCATAATTGGGGACTGATTTGAGTGATAGCTGTTTAGCTTACCACAAGGAATGTTGGGAATGGATGAGTCCAATCAAAGCATATAAATTAATATTAGCTACCTATTAATAATAGCTACGCTATTTAGGCGGAGTCAACTCCTGCCAAGGTGGCGACAACCAGAGTTCTCACAAAACTGCTCTTCAGAAAACCTATGGCTGATGTCACGGAGGGTTTGTCCATATCATTTTATACAGCCTTTGGTTAAACATTGAAATGATTCCCGCCCATGTTTACAAAGCTCCGTCCCCAGGATGGTCTTGCAAGCTGGTCGGTATTCAAGCTTCTTCACTGCAAGTGAATGTCACAGAAAGATTTTGTGACAAGAAATATCCAAGTGAGCGTTTGGGAAAACGAAACACCTCCCATATGCAGTTGTTATATAAATGATGCAGACTGACTCAAAATTTCTTTGGCATCTCAGGATTGCCTTGAGGCAGAGTCCAAAGCCCTCGGGATTACCCAGTTACTACTGTCACATTTCAGGTTAGACGTCTTGACCGTGGCTCCAGAGAAGATGCCAAAAATGGAGCTACTTTTTTCCCCCTTTTTTTTTTTCTTTATTTACTTGGGCTAAGTTTGCTTGCTCATGATGATACCCACAAAATAAAAAGTTTTTAAAAAAAGATGATGGATTGATGTTTTATTAGAATTGGGAAGTACTGTATGTTGGAATAGAATTCACACCTCAAGGGTTGCCAGGTTTCTCTTGATTATTAGAGTTTTTAATAACCACTCAAGCCCTGTGATCTTTGTTCGGGGGAATGGTAAGCATTGAAATAATCCTATGGCAAGTGTCAGAATATTTGCTTTAAATTTAACAACGTCTTTTACACTTTTTTTATGTCTAAATATAATTAACATTATGGTCATTATACTGCATAGTGTATTATAACTCGGTGCTAAGCGTTAAAATGAAAATCCAGGGCAAGTGTAAAAGTGTGTGTGTGTGTGTGTGTGTGTGTGTGTGTGTGCGTTTCATGCTGACAGACTGGCTTTTTACCTACAGACCTCTGTCTTATCTCTCAAGTCATGTAGGTAAAACTAAACTTAGGTGTGTGTGTGTGTGTGTGTGTGTGTCTATATGGAGGTGGGTGTATTTGTGTGTGTGTGTGGTTGTGGCTTGCTTAGATAACACCTCGGCACCACAGTGTCATTTCACTTCCTAAATTCTTCTCAGAACAGACATTTGGGTTATTATTCTGTGTGTGTGTGTGTGTGTGTGTGTGTGTGTGTGTGTGTGTGTGTGTGTGTGTGTGTGTGGTGTAGGCAAACACATTTTCTCTGGTGTCCTTTACCTTTTCATTAGCACAGAGTTTTTGTGCTGCTATGTTTTATGTTGTAAATAGTGAACCACAATCTCATGAATGACCTTTTCCCACAATGCCTTTCCTGAGGAGAAAATACCACGGTGCAGCTGTGGACTTTTTCTTTTTTAACTGTGATTTACATACAGAGTATGACTGGGTGATAAGGGGAAAAGAAATATGTTTCTACTATGATTTGTCAGAAAGAATGACATTTTTGGTGTCGTTTCTGCAGACTGACTGATTAAACCTTTGTGATGAGGTGCGAGAGTTATGGTTTGTATAAGTGGTATGAGTGATGTCCTGGGAAAACCTTTCACATGGTGAAATCACTCACTCACTCACTTACTCATTGTCTATACCGTTTTATCCTGTATACATGGTCACGGGGGAGTTGGAGCCTATTTCAAGAGACTTAGGGCATGAGACTGAATAACTATGGGCAATTGGGGAAGCCCAATCTGCATGACTTTGGACTGTGGGAGGAAACCAGAGTACCTTGAGGAAACCACCAAGCACGGGGAGAACTTGTAAACTCCATGCACACGGACCCTCCGTGGCACCCTCAAGTGGCACAGATCCATGCCAGCAACACAGTATTGGTTCATTGACCAATTTTAAAAAACAAGATGCTTATACAGAAGAGTATTTAAACATTATAATGCAAAAATGTGTAAAACGCTCTGGGTTGATCCAAAAGTGAAAAATGTCATTAAAAGAAATTAGCTCTATGTATGGATTGTGGATTGTGGATGTGAACAACAGAGTAAGTGATAGTGAAATTTCTACCCATCAGGTGTCAAAGAAATTGTTCAACCTGACGCAAAACAGCTCCAGTGTCTCACAATGCCTTGAGGCACAATCCAGAGCCTTGGGGATATCTCAGATTCTGACACATTTTAGTTTAGACTGCTTAACCATCCGTCTAGTTTACCAGATCAACTCAGTGTGTTTTAATTGTCCTAGTAATAACCCGAAGAAAAAAAATGAAATGCTTCACTTTTTTATGAATCACATTAGTTTTCGTTTTGCAATTTCTGTTTTATTCTTATCATTGCCCTGCCATGTGCTGCTGCTGATCAATTGCATCTTACATGCCAAGGAAATTGAAAACCGACTCCTATGCCACCGTCATCAAAAATGGTCAGGGGGTTTTTATTGAATTTGGAGTTCTCTTTTAGTTAGAGTTGTGTTTGTGTGTTTGTACTCTAAGCAATCAGGTTTTCTTTGCTGACCTTTACCTTTTCATAAGCAAAGAGCTTTTTGTGCCACTGTGTTTCGTGTAGTAAATAGCGAACCACAATCTCATACATGACCTTTTCTTACAATGCTTTTCCTGAAGACAGAATACCACAGTGAAAATGAAGTGTTGACTTTTCAAACTCAAAAGTGGCTGTATTTAAAATTCACAGCAGGGATGAAAGATGATGCAAAATGAAATATTTTCACTTGGGTATAAAATTAAATTTTTCACATAGAACTGGCATCTTTCACTTTTCAGATTTTTGTCGACATCCCACCAGTATATATTTGTAAATAAAATTATTCTAGAGAAAATCATACCGTATATGTATTCATTCATTCATTCATTTATACATCGTCCATCAGGGAACCTGAAGACTTTAGGTACAAAACGGGGTACACCCTGGACAGGGTGCCAATCCATTGCGGGGCATACCATAGATCTTATTGTCCCAAATTTGTTCCAGTTTGTCCATTATGAGCAAACCAGAGGCAACGGTGGCAAAAGAATAAAACTCTTTATTCTTATGCCACAGACAACACAAGGAAGAACCAGAGTCAAAACTGAACCCATCCTCATTTGAGTGATATCAGATAATATGACGGTGAACAAATCCCTTCTTTAACTTTGTGCTATAAAGCCAGAGATCACCTGTATAACAACAAATGTTTCAGCTGACATGAAGTCCACCTTGTTCCAGTTAACAACTGGTTCCTGATGATGCAAAACTCTTCATGGCAGTTTCAGTCTTAAAACTATCAGGACAATTTTGCAGTCACATCAATGCAGTCCAAAACCATTTTCATCATTTCTAAATGGGAACATCTTTTGTTATTATGTGTGTCTTGAAACAAATTATATGGGTCCATGTTCAGCAGCAGTTAGTGATATCCATGTGTTGAGAAATCCAACTACAGAAGTAGGCCAGCAGGATAAAGCAGGCAGGTCCAAGTAAAACCATGTGTATACTGACAGAGTTATGATCATAGTTAGGTATATTCACAGTCAGATACAGGCAGATACAGGCAGATAAAGGATAAGATCAATATATTTTATGCAGAATGAAAGCAATGATTTGAGACATGGGGGATCCCTGAGAAGTAAGTCAACCAGTCACTTGACTGTCAACAAACTTGAGTGAGTTCATGAGTGTGGAAAAAGTTTATGGGGCTTTTTAAGAAACAACTGTGCCCCATACTGTAGACTTCATTAATACGAGGTACCAACAAATAGTTTGCACCTTTCGATCAAAGTAGGTGTGGCAGAATAAAGAAAACAACTAATTTACTTATTCACTATGGCATTAAGACCATTCAGTGCTTTACAGGGCAATATATGTATTTAAAAATGAATGCCAAATTTTACTGGAAGCCAATTCAGTCTGAATAGGATAGCAGTGAAGTACTCATATCTTCTGGTCAGGGACTCCTGTTCCTGCATTCTAGACTAACTGGACCTTTCTTTATAGGTACCTGGTGTAGATCCAGGCATAATAATAATCCAACCTAGAGGTAACAAAGTACCTTTCTTTGCATCATGTAGTGACATTATATTTCTTAGAAATATTTCTGAGATGAAACAAGGCTATCTTATTAATATTATCTACATGAACTTCAAATGAAAGACTGGAATCAATAATCACACCAAGATTTTTTTTTTTTACTGCTGCACATGATGAAACCGAAAGGCCATCCAGAGTAACTGTGTGATCAAAGAGGCTTACATCTAGCTGCATGTACTTCTAGTACCAGCAATACTTCTGTTTTGTCAGAATTAAATAGAAGGAAGTTAATAAGCGTCTAATATGTCTCCAGTGTCTTTCGGATATGCATCAACTTTAATAAGCTGGTGGCTTAGATCTGGCTTCGTCAAAACATACAATTGTGTTGTCAGCATAACAGTGGAAATGTGTACCATGTTTATCACCAATATTATGCAGAGGACGCATGTAGAGAGAGAAAAAAGAGTGGGCCTAAAATGGAACCTTGCAGAGAGCAGTGTATGAGAAACCACCATTTACATCTACATACTGATAGCTCTCGGTAAAATAAGACCTGAAAAAGTAAAGGAGATGTTTCCTCAACTCCTCTAACATTTTCTAATCTATTAAGGAGACTAGTATGGACATGGAGCAAGAGAAGAATGTGGCCTGTTCTGAGGAGACACATTTTCTTATACATTATGTAAATGGCTGGTTGCATGTGTCGTTCACCTGTGGAAGACAGTGGAAGAGTTTATGGAAACCCTGGGTCCTGTCATTTTGTATGACCTATCGAAACATTATTGCTCACACATACTCTCCTTCATGCTAACAGAATCCTTATTCTTTATATTTATATGTGTGTGTGTTAATACATAATTTCCTTTGTTTTTCGACCTGTTTTTCTGTCTCCTTCTCTGAAAAGATTTTCATACAGGGATGGTAAGGTCAGCTTATCTTCAAGCTAAATGCCAATGCAATTATCAGAGTCTGGAGACAGTCGGATGAGATGATGTCCTGCAGCACAACACCATATTTAATTAATAAATGTCACCCCCTCGAGGTGTGTGTGTGTGTGTGTGTGTGTGTGTGTGTGTGTGTGTGTGTGTGTGTGTGTGTGTGTGTGTGTGTGTGTGTGAGAAAGAAATACAGATAGAGAGAGAGAGAGAGAGAGAGAGAGAGAGAGAGAGATACACTTATACAAGCCCTTACAAGCCAAATGAGCTTGAGAGCTGTAATTTACGCATCAGAGCTGAAATATAATTATCTGTGAGGTAGGCATTCAATATTTCAGCTTCTGCAAACAATAAGATTTGAACATCTTCCGTTTACATCCTCAGGGTTAGATATTCGGCATGAGCTGAATTTAATATCACAATAACGATTTATTAAAGTAATGTTTAGTAAAATTACAACACTCCTACTACTACGCTAATCATTCTCATTAGCTTTATCAGTAGTGATTGCTGGGATTCAAGCACGGCTCCATGAGCTGTTTGGTTTTGCTGTGGTACTGTAAAAGATTCCTAAAAGGTTCCAGAATTAATATATAATATTTGATGTTAGTGGTAACGTGCTTCCCTTAAGACATGTGACACCGGCTAATAGCAGATTTTTATGCTAAGTCACAAGAATCGAGCGGCAGCTCAGTTGTGCGTATCTCTAGTAGCCGTTCAAAACTTGTTTGCACCAGTGGAAAGCCAAGCAAAGTGAGTGTCTGAATTTTATTAATATTTTATTGTGGTTTTTTTTGTGTGCAAGATTTAGTGATGACGTTGCACCATGGGTCCCAAGAAAGTTAGCAAGGACAGTAGCAAGAAGAAAAGAGAACCACTTTCTGTTTTGTTTTTAAAGCAGCCAGTACCAAGAGGAATCATAAATCAGGTTTAATGTCTTATTTATTTCATATTTCACTTCATTTACATGTCTTTTCTAAAAGTTTTTACATATATGGGCAGCACGGTAGCTTAGTGGTTCACATTGCACCTCCAAGTATCCAGGTTTGATTCACGGCCAGATTAGATTCCTGCCTCTCTGTGCATAGAGTTTGAATGTTCTCCACTTGCTTGGTGGGTTTCCTCCGGGTACTCAGTTTTTTTCCCCACAGTCCAAAGACATATCGGACATTTTGCATTCCTAAATTACCCCAAGTGTGCCCTGTGAGTGATTGGCACCCCATCCAGGTTGTATTCCAACCTCGTACTCATAGGTTGGGATAGGCTGCTGGGATAGACTCCAGGCCCCCTGTGACCCTGGGATAAAGTGATACTGTATAGGCGCTGAGTGAGAGTGATGTTTTTATATGCAAAAATATTATTATAATGTTGGAAATTGTTAATATTGGTAATATTTTTGGGTGGCTGGAACGGATTATCTGGATTTACATTATTTCTTATGGGAAAATGCATTTCGCAATACAAATTTTCACCTTAAGAATTAGCAACCAGAAATTCATATGTTAAGGTTATACTGTGAAATGTTTAGCTTTGGTGTCTATACAGAACAAAGCATCATTAAGGTGCGGCTTTTCCTGGTAGTTCATCAATTTTCTACAAATATGATACTTAATCTTTGTCTGAATTATGCTAACAGGTTTGTTTCTCTTTGCTTATCTTTGCTCATGCTTATAAACAGCTGGAATCGAAAACTTATTGTATTTTTGTTGTGCAAATACTCCAACAGTTTCACTGTGCTGCTAATTACACTCCTGCGTTCCCTGACCTTTTCCTCAATTCCTGTGGCTCTGTGCTGAAACCACATTTTCCTTTTGTTTCCTTCAGTAAAACGGAATTCACTTGTTTCAAAGGCATTTTAACTACCTTGAATGTAACTACAAATGGCTAAAAATGTTAAACAAGTGTATCTGTGATGTTTGGTGGATCTTATTGATTATGACTTGCTCTAAATTTACTATGACATTTGTCATAATAGTGTTATCTGTGTGTGTGTGTGTGTGTGTGTGTGTGTGTGTGTGTGTGTGTGTGTGTGTGTGTGTGTGTGTGTGTGTGTGTGTCACAAGCAAATATGGAGTGTTGATGGTGATGACTCAGCCTGGATATTTTTAGGACACTTAAAAATTTAAAATCAGCAACTCGACACACATCTCTCTCTCTTTCTCTCTCTCTCTCTCCCTATCTGTCTCTCTACTTGTCTGTTTTTAGGTCTTCTTCTCTCTGTCTTGTTCTCCATGTTTCTCCCTTTCTTTTTCTCTCTTTGTCCATCTTTATGTCTTTTTAACCTTACCTTCTTGTCTTGGTTTTTCTGTCCACCTTACCATATCTCTCTCTCCATGTGTCCTTCTTCCTTTTTGTTCTTCTGCCTTTTCTCATCTTTTTTAGTGTCTGATCCACAGTCTATCACCATTGCATTCTCTTCCTTTCTTTTTCTTTCTGTCTGAGAGTCTCTGTTTCAGCTATCTGACTCAACAGCTACTTTTACAGGGACAATGTTTCTCCAATCCAGTTGAAATCATTTTCATTAGAGATTCCAACTTTTATTGTTTACATGGATGCTGACGTGATAAGATGTGTGTTTCCAGGCTCAAATCATTTATGGACATTGTCTGTCCAAAAAAAAAAAAAAAGTTGCCATTTCAGAATGGTTAATTAGTCGTTTTTTAAAGAAAACAACTAATGAGATTTACATTAGGTTAATTTAAATAAATCAATTAATCTGCATGACTTTGGACTGTGGGATGAAACTGGAGTACCCAGAGGAAACCCCACCAAGCACAGGGAGAACATGCAAACTCCATGCACACAGACCAGAGGCGGGAATCGAACCCGGACGGTGCAAGGCGACAGTGCTAACCACTACGCCACTGTGCCATCAGATCAAGTATGTACGTACAGTAGTAGCTGATATTTACCTATTGAATGGATTCAAAGGTTTACACCCAGTTTCTCATTCAGATCATTCAGATCAGGCCAGATCTGAGATGTTTCTACATGGAGCATTTTATACCGATTTTTACCTTATTAGTGGAATATTATAGTTCCTGTGAGTTCTTATTTGTCTCTCTCGCTCTCTCTCTCTCTCTCTCTCTCTCCCCGCCTGTGTGATGATGTCAATATCGTTATCAGGAATAACCTTTTCTGGGCCGTCCAGGTTCTTTGTAAGTGCTGCCCTTTATATTGTTACACAGTTCATTTTATTAAAATTGGATTCTAAAGAAAATGTGGCTTGGGAGAAAGACAACACCTTAAACTTTCCTTCTGTAGCATTAACTTACATCGTTCCAGGTCTCCCTTCTGTTTTGTGTGAGGAAGTTTTCACCCCCCCCCCCCCAGCACCTCCCAGGCATTTTTAAATAAGTTGTCTTTTGTTATTCTGGGCCAAACATTGACTTTATGTCTACACCATTCATACCGTTGTATATTTCACCATCATCAGATCTCACTCTTCCTCTCTCTCTCTCTCTCTCTCTCTCTCTCTGTCTCGCTCTCTCTTACACACACACACACACACACGCACGCACGCACGCACACACGCACACACACACGCACACACACACACTCAGTAACAGGCCCACCATCAAAGGTTATTAATAGAAGATTTGCAAGTTAAATAGGCAGCATGAATTATTAAAAGTTTCCTCTGGCGCAGCAGGCGAGTGTTACGTCTGCTCATGATAGTGTTAGTGTGTTATTTTCATCATGTTGGTGTGAGGAACAGCAAAGATGCCCAGAAGCCACAATTTGGGTCGAGACACACCATGCCCGGTTTGTGAATAAACAACAAACTTCAGAGTTAAATTATCAAGCAATGATTGGAAAAAAAACATTTACACTTAATAGTTAATTAATTGTTTATTTATTTATTCTTTTTATTCATGTAAGCTAAATAACGAACGCTGGCATTAATTAATAGTAATAGTAGTATGATTCATGAAAATAACATACCATAGAGTAAGGGGTTATATTTATTGGCACCCCTTATGAAAATGAGAGAAATAAAAGAATAATAATTTAAATTTTACCCATACATATGTGGACAGTGTGTGTGTGTGTGTGTGTGTGTGTGTGTGTGTGTGTGTGTGTGTGTGTGTGTGTGTGTATGTGTGTGTACAGAGTCAGCCAAAAAAAGATACATTTATACACACTATAGGAAAAGAAAAATAGCCTGGTGTATATTATATTAATATAATATTAATGATATTATCACATTATTATTAGCATATAAATATAATTTTATATATAATATAAATAATATCATATAAAATATTATGTATAAAAATGAATTTAGTATTAAAATATTTATACAAGTTTTTATTTCCCTGAAATGCATATACATTTTTTGACTGACTCTCTGTGTTATATATATTAAATTTCAGATCTTGTTTTAATTTGTACCAGTAGATGAAGGTAATTGACTTGCACATCACAACAAAAATAATCTTTAAAAACAAATTGTTTTATTAGAAATCATAAAAAATGCATATTTTAACTAAAGAAATAGTTATTACACCACCATATTTATTTGTACTAAATTACCTACATTGTAATTTTACAATTTAACAGTAGTCGTACCATCACTAATGCTATCATGTGACCATCAGTATATTTCATGAAGGCGTATATTTTCCATGTTGAAGGGTGTATACATTTCTTTGGCCCCTAGGTACAGTACTATACATTTAACATCTGACGTTCTTTGCCCAATCCTTTATGTAGATAAAGATTTGGAGCACATTTATATTCTTGGGAGTTAAATCCAGAGACTGAGATGGCTGCTGAAAAGCATTGAATGTGCTCCTAATTTTTGTTTTATTGTTGATCTTTGGTTTCAGATTTTTATCACTTAGAACGAAATATGGCCAAATTTTGCTATTGCTGAAACCTGGCAAAGGAAAACCAGTATTTTGTAAAATATTGTAAAATTCATCAGACTTGTCCAAGAACTTTTGTATACAGACCCTTCACCATATTTTACTCTTTAGTCTTGTGGTCTAAGATACATCATGTCTTGGCTACGGACTAGAAATACCAATTAGCTCAGCATTCCAGGGATAACAGTCCCATAACAATCTGTTGAAAGCAAACCAAATCGAATAACAACACAAGGCAGAGAAAGCTCAAATACAGGGTCCTTAAATACTCCTAAATAGGACACGCCTGAATCTAATGATCACCCAGACAGGAGCAGGAAATGAAGCATGACCTGAAACACAGGGATTCAGGCAAAAGATGGCAGTACCATATTAAAAGTCCTACAAAGCCCAAAACGAAAAGCGGGGAACAAGGGTTGAAAGAAACTGTGTCAGTGATATTTTAAAGCGACCCCAATAGCAATATTGTGCATTCTGAACTTCCATGATGTCTAATGTGAAGAGACTTTTGGCTTTAAAAAGGCACATTGCTGGAATTTAGGTCAGTATGATGCAATATAACATCAAACACAGGCAAAATAGGTAAGAGACATCCCAAAAGCTGGGTGGTGCCCAGACCTACAGTGTGTCTATGTGTGTGTATGTGTGCGTACTTTAGACATGAATGTTACAAAAACAATAACATACTTTATAATGGTAAATTGGAAGCGTGGAAGTGTTATTATATCATATTAATAATTATCTACCAGCCTCCTATTGCCTGTTCACTGCTTTAGTATTATATATTGTACAGTTGACTGTAAAGTCAATAAAGCTGATGTGATAGCAAAGTATAACCTTTCACTGTCTGTACTTTATTAGGAAAGAAGTTACATATACATATTCTAGAGAATATGTTTACCCAAAGAATATTATAATATAGTAGAATAAGACTGAGCAAATATGTAACTTGTTCTGGGATTTGAACTAACAACCATCCACTCAGTAGCCCAGTGCCATAATAATTAATCTCCCACTGGTCCTAATACAGTTTACAGTACTAATATTTTATTGAATGTCTAAGAAATGGATCAGGGAATTTTCTGGACCTTCATTCTTATTGAAAATGCACTGAATCATGAATAATCTAATCATCCACATATACTGTACATACTTTTTTCACATGTGTGTTGTGTACTGTATATGCCCTTGTGTGTATCATCTTTCTCACACCCCCTTTACTTTGTATATTTACCTTTGCAGTTGCTGCATCTCATCTCACTGCTCCAAATGCGCATGTGGCAAATAGTGTTTGATCTTTGATATTGAATATACAGATTTGTAAAGGACCCCAGGGCATCCTACTAATCCCACTCTTACACTTCTCAACACCAAAACTGCATAGAGCTTCTTAATTGTTTTTTCTTTTTAGAAACATTACTCACTCACTCACTCATGTATGTATGTATATGTATACAGGGTTGCGGGGGGCCTGGAGAGACTTAGGGCATGACATGGGCTACACCCTGGACGGGGTGCCTATCCATCACAGGACACACATACTATGTACAGTATGTATGTATGTCTTTGGACTGTGGGAGTACACAGAGGAAACCCAGCAAGCAGGAGGAAAACATGCAAACTCCATGCACACAGACACCGAGATGGGAATCGAACCCGGACCCTGGAGGTGCAAATTGAAAGTGCTATCATCTCACAACTGTGCTGCCTAGACATATTACTCAATATACAAATGTTATTTACGGCACTTTTTTTTTCTCTCTCTCTCCTACACATAGAGCATTATTATTATTATTATTATTATTATTATTATTATTGTCTTTAAACTTGAGAGTAACAGGCTTATACCTGTACAAATACTACTACTACTACTAATAATAATAATATTAATAATATAATGGAGGGGGCAGCATGTTGGCTAGGTGGGTAGCACTGTCGCCTTGTGCCTGCAGGGTTTGGGGTTAGAAACTCACCCATAGTCACGTGTGCTTGGTTCTTCCCGACGGGTTTCCTCTCGAAGCTCGGGTTTTCTCCTTCAGCCCTAGGATATGCAGTGTAAGCTGGTTGGTGTTTCCAGTTGATCCATAAATGTGTGACTGTGTGTGTGTGACTGTGTGTGTGTGTGTGTGTGTGTGTGTGCTTGTGCCGTGTGATGGGTTGGCACCCTGTCAAGGGTGTGCCCCGCCTTATTCCCTTACTTACCCTGAGATAGGCTCAAGGCCTTGCTGCAACCATACACGTATTGGATGGATGGATGGATGGATGGATGGATGGATAGGTCTGTGCTTTCCATTGCTGAATGTAAAATAAACAATGCATTTTAGATTGCATGGTTATCTGTACTGAGAATGATGGTTCTGTGCTGTGCCCCATATTGTTAAAGCATCCTATATGTTCACCAACATTGGGAAACTGACTCTTTTATACTCTGTATGTATTGCATTTCCAGATTAGATTCAGCTTATTATCATCTATTGGTCCACTGTAGGCTGTTTAACTGTAGCTGTATAATGATTATGTGTTTGTTGAAATCATAGTATATTATAGCTGTTTGCATATTCTTAACAAAAAAAAACAAAAAAAAAAAGTCATAATTTCCATAAGTACCATTATTCCCAATTATGGCTCCCCCTTGTGGTGGACCTCTGTTAAAACGAAATAGAATGGCCAGTAAACCAGGAGCTGGCTAATATAGTCAGGAAATCTGGGTCAGAATGATGCAATGTAGCATCAAAGACTAAGGACACACCTTAGAAACAGACAGAGTCTGGTCTGGCTGTGTGACCACGTGTGTATTTCACTGACTTTGTGTGCACGCGTGTGTTTCATGGTGTCTATGTGAGCATGCTTACAGTATATACATCAGGATTTGAATTTTAATCCGACACTTCGCTACAGTAGCTCCGTACATGTATGCATACTTTCTAGAAAGCGCTATGTCTGGCATGTCAGGATCGTTTAACTAGACCTGGCAGTGCTTTTATTCAAAGCTGAGGGGGCTTTATTTAATATTTGATGAAATGCATTACCTCAGTTTCAGTCCCTAGAGTGAGACACACAGCCATTTAACTGCTCTTTCTATTCAGGGATCTCGGCTTCCTCTCTTTCTCTCTCTCTCTCTCTCTCTGTTTAAAGCAGTACATTCATGGCGCTTCCTTGGATGCTTCACAATTAATAAAGCTAAAAAATGACATTTAATATGAACATGAAATAAAAAAAAAACAAAATAAAAAAATGAATAAGTTTTTTTTTTTTAAAGGGATTTGTTCCAGTTTGGTTTCCTAAATAAAATCAAACATTTGAACTGTTCAGAACTGTTTCGATGTTAGTCTGTAGAGACTAAATTAACACACACTGCCATTTACATGGTTTTTTTAATACCCAAATCAGGACTTAACAGTCTCGGAATGGAGAAGAAAAAAAAGGTAGCTTTAATATGAAAAGAATAAAACTGACTCTATAGTTCTTGCATTATCCCTTTTATTTATTTATTTATTTTTTTTATAGAACTTTATTAATCCCAGAGGGAAATTGCTCAATTTTCGCATATCCCAATTAGGAAACTGGGGTCA
>JAQMYL010000013.1:15053088-15079125 GCA_030014365.1 Clarias pachynema | reverse complement strand
GTTTTGAAATCCCCAGTATTGTTGTAGAATGTAGAAAATAAATCACTAAACAAAAACTAAGAAATTTGCAAGTGACCTAAAACTTTTAAACGGTAGTTTATATGTATTTGAATACAATGTCATTGCAGATTTGGCCACATACTTTTGTCCATATAATGTAAATGATCATTTCTAATGGCTAAACATCATGAAACAAAGAAAACATTTGGTATTGTTTCGGCGCTTCCTCTTGTATTTGCATTTTGGCCAAATCCTAAACTCAGATTCTACATCCACATTGCTCAATTCCACCTTTTTTGGTCAGATTGGAATAGCATGTCATGATGGGTTATATTCATAATTTTAAGTGACTTTTATATAATGTGGACACACATGTCCTCTAAAAAAGGCATGCAGTTATTTCTATATTTAAAATTTGATATCTTTAAATGTAACATTTTTTTTAAAATAATAACAATAAACCGATACAAATAGAGGCTATATAACAGTTAATTCTTTGTACAAATAAAATTGTTAGCTAGTGAACTTGTCTGTCTAAACAACAATTAACGATTTTTTTCAACTCATTATTGTACAATAAATGTAAATGACCTGGTACTGATTTTTCATGTTTGTTGTATAAAGTACTCCGATGTGGAAATTACCATCACTAGTATTTCTCGATACAACATATGACCTTTTTATGACTTAAGCTCAAATCATATTTAAAAACTGCGTCGAATGAAAATGTCACTTTGCGCCACCTGGCGGTCGTTTCATGAATGACACGAAATGTGACTGATTTATTTTGACCCGTTGTCATTTTGCCGCGACAGAGAGCGAGGCGGTAAAAGACATTCTCCTTGACTAACTACTGTACATGCACACAAGTCCTTGCTCGCACCATCTGGGTTTAAAAAGCCTAATTTCAAAGAATGGATGTTATTTCAGCAAAAACGGTTTGGGATTGTGATCTAGAGGATGGCAAGCCGATAATTGACTGTATTTATTGAGGTCCAGAAGAATTCACATTAGTTTTTTAAGCAGCTATTGCTAGCTGTACAGCATACTGTGAAATTCCTGTGCTGTCGGTGCAGAAACAAAGAAAAGTCACATGAATCCGCCCGTTTTTATTCAAGACACATAACTGCATATCAGATACTGTATGTATCCGATCTAGCAACACATACAAAAGTGACTCAGATCCTATCTGAAAAAATGTCAGATTAGTGCATTCAGACAGTGCTAAAATCAGATCTGTGTCACATTAGGGTAAAAAAAAATCGGTTAACTTGTTAGATATTTTTACCGGAATGGGACTAGATTAAATACTAGTGAATTTAAAGTGTGAGCATTGTGGGAGATTTCAGGAGGAAGCAACTCTGCGGTTAAACCAAAGAATCTGATGAAATTTCTAAACTTTATAAGTATGAGTAATCTTTATAAGCCAGAATAATGAAAAATATTAATCAAACAAACAAACAAAACCAAAAAAAAGGCTGCTCTCCTGCACAAGCGCTCACGCTCATCCCCTTTGTGTTATTGGTTTAAAGACAACTTTGAGCCAAATAAGGACAAGAATTCAATCTGTTTTTTCGATCCAGGACATCTGCTTGCAGAGCACTTCACATCGTTTTTTATAAATATAGTAAAACGTATAAAATGACTATCTGTGATTTTTTAGCTTTTGGATGTAGAAATTCATGTTGGTATATATTCTCCATCGCTTTATGATCATAATAAACATTTTAATTTCCCCCATAAAGACAGAGTTGATCAGCAGGGAAATAACACCGTTATCAAAAAGACAGAGATTAAAATGATGTACAGATACACACAGTGATGTGTGTGTGTGTGTGTGTGTGTGCGCGTGTGCATGCATGGGTGTGAAACCTGACCTTTATGATTCTGTCTCTTTTGTTCATCCGAGCACCCATCCTCCTGAGCATCCATTCTCTCAGCCCCACACTGGTGCAGGAGGTGTTCCCCATGGTGTGTGTGTGTGTGTGTGTGTGTGTGTGTGTACAGTATGTTTGCTTGATCACAACCAATAAGTAACATAGGGTAAGGAGGGCATCCTTAAGTGTTGCAATATTTTTTCCCAACATTTTGCAACTTCATTTTTATGATCTGGGTATAAAAATGGTGTATGTTTTTGTGTACGTGTGTGTGTAAAATCTCTTGCTCTTTAAGGGCAAGTTTACACTAATTTCCTCAGTCTCACACACTGCCCTTCGAACCGCTCCTGTACAGCTGTGTTACAGTTTACAGCTTTCAGGAGAAAGATTTTGTGTGTGCGCGCGTTTGTGTGTGTGTGAGGAACGGCAATGGAATACATGGTTGTCGAAGAATTGTTGTCATAGCAACAATCATTCTAGGCAATAAGCAGGCGTTTGTTCCTGCTGAAGTAGACACCACAGGATGCTGATGTTTATAGAGAGGAGTTCCCTGGATTTTTAACATTTCTTTTTTTTTTTATAAGTTAAGTTCTTATCAATGTCACGTGATACCTCGTTGCAAAACGTCCACAAGCGAGCACTTAACGTTGCATCCATAATAACGGTCCTTTACCAGCTTCTCTTCTTTCATTTTGTCCTGAAGTTAAGTCACTGAGAAACCACAGCACGTATACTCGCCCTTCCTGCAGACCTGCAGCTTTACCTCTAACTGTTATGGACATTTCTACAAATGCTAATTAAAATCTCCTTAGAGAAATTAATTATTCACACTTTTTAAATCATGGAGCGTCCATGTGTAAGCTGTTCCCATAGAAACGATAATGTGAAAAAAAATTTAAGTGTAGTTTGAATTAATGCCAGTAAAAAGTAAACAGATTCCGACCAATCAAAACCAAGAACTCAAAGGCACAAAGATGTTAGCGTGCACATCCATCTATAAAAAAAAAAAAAGTAGGAAAATTTTGTTTTGTGCAGCCTGTACTTTAAGCATGCTAATTAGACCCAACTTCCCTTCCGTGCCGCTGAGATCACGTGACCCGAGAACTCATTATCATTTTCTTTATAAATTATACTATCACTATTCAACTATCATGGCGGACACAGTGTCAACTCGCACAAAAAAAGACGTAAACATTTTATTGAATCTGCCAAGAGAAATCTTCTCGTGTTTGTGTTTCTGACATCTTGTTTGTTTTGCCACCTTGTCACATGATTAATCATTAATATTCATTAGCGTCTGCCAAAGATGGGCGTGTACACAGGATCAGCCTTGTCTGACTTCAATTATTTCAATGTTTATACAACACATTGTATTCGTTATAGTGACTTTAATTTATTTATTTTTTCTCCTCATTTTAACATACTGTCTTAAACATATAATGTAAATTTTGAGAACCGTGTATGGTCTGTGTCAATCTTTCAGCTTATTTCTAGTGAAATGTTACTAAAATTGTAAGTGAAAGAGAATTTTGCTTTTTTCAAGAATTAATTTTATAAAACTATAAAAAAAAATTAGCTGAAAGAAAGAGCATTTCAATTGTTTTTCACATGTACCTTATAGCACAGGAAAATTATTTTTTTTCGCATATCCCAGTTGCTGGGGTCAGAGAGGATGCAGCACCCCTGGAGCAAATAGGGTTAAGGCCCTGCTCAAGTGCTCAATAGTGGCAGTGCTGGGGCTTGAACTACCGACCTTCTGATCAGTAACCCAATAACCCACTGCCATAACCGTTCAAACCACCGCCCAATAAATCTGCCACTAAAGCAAGAATTTTTTACTGATTAGAATAAACGTAATAATTTCCAAGTGATTTGTTGTAAACTTACAATTTAATGCATCATTGATACCAATTTTGGATCAGTGTGGTTAGCACTGCGCCCTTACACCTCCACAATCGAGGATTTAAATCTCACCTTCAGGTCTGTGTGTACAGTATGTGTGGAGTTGCATGTTCTCCATGTCCTTGGTGGGTTTCCTCCAGGTACTGTACTGCAGTTTCCTCCCGTAGTTCAAAGACATGCAGTTTTAGGTGTTCCCAAATTTCCTGTAGTATGAGAGAGAGTCTGGAAGTTGGGAGAAAAGCGGTACAGAGAATGAGTGTGTTCCTACAATGATGAAGGACATCACAAATATGGCTGCAGTCAGAACAGTTTCACTAAAAGTTTCATCAGTGTCAGTGCACTCCTGAAATACCACGTTTTCTGATAGAACACATCTTGAATTAAATTTTATTTTGTTAAGAGTAATACATAAGTTGAGTAGTTGTCAAAGAGGCCTGGATGGGTTGCACCAAATTTAACTCAATAACCAAAAGTCACAACCTGATGAAATACTGACTGTTTGCACTCAAGCTCATCTGTACTGCAGATTCAGTTGAAGCTACTGATACACTCCATGGTACTGAAGAATAGCATCTTGTTGTATTGTGGTGCTGTCCAGGGTCCTGAAACATAAATGTATGTATGTATGGATGGATGGATGGATGCTTCATTGATCCTAAAACAAATTCCAGATATCCAGATAAATGGACTGTTCTCTCTGTTGTGGGCAGGAAAGCGCTTCCACTCCCTGAAGGCCAACACAGAAAGACTGAGGAGAAGCTTCTTCCCGCAGGCTATACAGACTCTCAATCACAACACCACATATGACTTAATACTCTGATTTGTTTTCTCACACAAAACAATGTCACTACTCATCACGGTGCACATTACACATTACATACACATATAACGCACATTCGCACATTTTGCATACCATGGAACTTTGAACCATGCTACACATTGCACATTGCCTTGCTCATGACTGGACATATTTCTATATTCCAATTCCATTGCAATTCTATTTTATTTTATTATTTGTACATAATGACTTTTTTTTTTTTTTACAGCTAAAAGTGTTTCTACAGTTTTTTGTTCTATATGTCTATATTTGTTAAAAAAAAAAAATTAAAAAAAAAAACTCATTTTTCTCATTTTAAAATTTTAGGTCATACGCGGTCAAGTAAACATTTCACTTCATATCATACTGTGTATGACTGTCACTCACTCACTCATCTTCTATACTGCTATTGAGGGTCGCGGGGGAACCTGGAGCCTATCCCAGGAGAATTAGGGCACAAGGTGGGGTGCCAATCCATCACAGGGCACACCCACATACACACACTCATTCTTAAGCAAATTCCTTCTGGGATTAATACAGTTCTTTGAATCTTGAATTTTCACACTATGGGTAATTTGGGAATGCCAATTAGCCTAATCTGCAGGTCTTTGATCTGTGGGAGGAAACCGGAGAAAATCTACCAAGCTTGGAGAGAACATACACACTCCATGCACACAGAGACAAGAATCAAACCTGGCCAGGATTCGAACCTGGACCCTGGAGGTTCAAGGCGACAGTGCTAACCACTACACCACCGTGGCTCCCTGTGTATGACTGTGACAAATAAAATTTGATACCCAGCAGCAATAGAGACAGTACACAAAGACAGGTTGTAGATGTGATCGCACACTGTATATTTATACTGTAAAAGCTCTAATAAAATGAAGTATGATATTTGAATAAGGCCTAGTGCTGAAAAATCAGTAGGGTGCCAAAAGTAAAAGCCAGTATAGTACTAAATCACTAAGCTGTCAATACATTAAAACCACCTTTCTATTATTGTGTAGGGTACCCTTGTGACTTTAAAATGAAAGTCACTATAGTACTGAAATAAAACTAAGTATAGGGTTGAAATGTGAGCCAGCGTTCTGATGATATAAATGGTAGTTATTGTAAAATAGCTAAATGATATGCTGGAGAAGCTAGTATAGTTCCCAGGTATAAAATAAAATAAAAAAGTATAGCGCTGAAATGAACAAGTGTCCCATTGAAAAGAAGTGATGATGAAGATCTTGCTTACTTTTTTCTGAAGAGGCTTCAATTGCTCAGGGATAGACCGCGACCCGGACCAGGATGAAGCTGTTACTGAAGATGAATGAAGGGATTTTTCCTCTCGGTGTGATTGCACAGGGCTGCAGGATGTGGACTATGTACTCGAAGCTCTCATCCTTTGACCTCTGTGTTTGGCGGAACATAATTGAGTTCACTTCGGCATAATGGCTTAACTCTGAACGTGTGTGTGTGTGTGTGTGTGTGTGTGTGTGTGTGTGTGTGTGTGTGTGTGTGAATATGCATACATAACTGTGAGCTTTTCTCCTTCTTCATTTTGGAACTAAACATGTATGTCTGTATATGTGTTCATCTCCTGTTTGACAGGCTCTTGATGAGCGGCATGTCACTTCCCCCACAGCACTAAAATAGCACCACCTCTCACCAACACTGCACACACATTTCTTTTTGAGCCAAATATGCTTGTCAATCTCTCGTCGATATGCCGGCTTTGGTTTTGCGCCAGACAGTCAGAGGTCTCTCTCTCTCTTGCGCTCTCTCTCACACACGCACACACTTTTTTTTTTTTTTTTTATAAATACGCATTCTTTAAAACTTGCGTCCCTATGCAGGAAGATGTGTGCTCAATTTTTTGAGCGATGCTGCTCGATTTTGATTTTCATTAATTTGATCACATTTATTGTAGGACAAATGAAGTGACGAATGTTTTTTGTTCTTAAGTGTGTTTAGCTAAATAGTGCTGAAAATGAGACGAGATGTGTATGTCTGTGCAAACGGTATACACAATCATTCACTATTACCACTTGCACATTAGAGGAACTTAATAATTACAGGAGTTACTGTGACATCCCCAGTACAGTCCTGACCAATTTCCAAGCTCCAAGCCATTTCCACATGTTTGGGCCACTAACGGAGTCCCTGGGAGGCCAGAATTTCAGATGTGAAGCAGGTAGTCTGATCATGGCTCTGGCATATTGAGAAAACTTTATTCATTCATGGTATCTAAGAACTAGTGAAATGCTGGGATACAGTAAGTACATTAACATATTAATATGATATAGAAATATAAAGGTATAAAGGTTTTTATCTTAATGCTAAAAATTTGGAAAAAGAAACAAGATGAAAGATGAAGGGACATGTTTTCATTTGTCACAAAGCAAAGGAACATCATGTCCAAAAACACAAATCCATCCTGTACCTTCCTAGAATTGAGCAAATTTTTTAAACCGCATTTGTCTTCCTCATGTCCTTCATTTTAGCGAGAAAATGTCCAGTAAAAAAAAAAAAAAAAAAAAAAAAAATTCCGTACTCTAACATTTATTCTCTATTGAAGACCTTGACTTTTCCCTCGATTTCTTCTTTCATGTCCAGGAGTCGTGTCTGAGTCAGCCGTGCATGATGTATGAATTTTTCTGTAGACTCATGCTGATGTTTTAGTCTAGTGTTAGACAAAAGTCTCACTTGATTGTGTGATTTAATAATTTTTTTTTGGTCTATTTCGTGTACTGTGGGTGTGTGGGGAAGCATAGAAGAAAAGCGTATAGAATCCTTTGTGCTGTTTTGCAGAACCATGAAAAGCCCCGGGCTTATTGTTCATTATTTATCTTATTCAGTAGCTACAGAGGAACTAATAAGAAAAGTATGTAATTATGGCGGTGAGGAGTGAGAGGGTAGTTGTAACTTTTTTTTTTTCCATATGTTTACCAAAAGATAGAGTTCTATATAACTCACAGTTATTTGACTTTTTATGCGCAGTATTCAATAAAGCACTGTTTAAAAAAAAATAATAAAACAAATGGCTGTAATTCAGGAACTCATATTCATATTCTTTCAACATGGGCCATAGCTTCTGGACCAGAACCTCAGTTTGGCGCTTTGCACCTTCAGATCCTGGGTTCGATTCCCTGCTACAGTCCTAAGGCATGATCATTGGCATTCCTAAATTGCTACAGTATTAGTGAGTGAATGTTGAGGCAGGTCCTACAATGGTACCAAATTGGGAAAAAATTCAATGGTCACCATTGGCCTCCACGGTCCCTAGTTGGACTACAGAGGTTCCTAGATCGATGGATGGGTTCACGTGATGCCGTGGCTTGTTTGGCTTAAGAGGATTTTAAGATAAAAGTGTGTTCATTCTGAAAAACAATTTCAAAACACATATCTCCTAGTTATAATCTGTAACATGAAGTGCACTGAGATTTAAATAGATAATGTGTTGAGCTTCCCGTCTGTGGTAATCACACATACAATACATTACAGACACTGTCTCTGTAGTATGGGTAAAAAAAAAAAAACATAGTACTTCTTTAATGCTAAATAAAGTGTGGTATCTCGTGCTCAGAGAATATAAATGGACTCCTTTGGTGTATTTGTGTAGTTCACTGCTTTTTTTTTTATTATTATTATACTGTATACGCTGCGTTCGTTGCTTCATGCACAGCGATTTAGTGTCTAGTGCTTCTGTTTGTTTTCTTGTTTGTGTTTGGAAACAGGTGGGAGGTTTGATCCTGTCAGGAATTTTCCTCTAAACGTGTGATTAGGACATCACTCGCTCCTTCTCGCTCCCCCTCCCGAGCCCCAACACACACACACACACCCTCTCTCTCCCTTTTTCTCGTTTTTCTCCCCCGCTTGCTGAGTATATACTTACATTCTAAATCGATCTGCTTACACCACATCAGCCAAGGTTTCCTCGACGATTCTGCTTCTTCCTTCCCTTTCCTCGTCTCCCTTTTGAATTTAGTCTCTTGCTGCTGCAGATATCCAGCTCGACAGCCTAAAAAAAGTGTAAGAAAGTTTAAGAGAGAGAAACGACCTTAACTGTCATTCAGATAAAACTTGGCCAATTTAGATTTCACATGAAAAGACAAACGTGAAAAAGTGTATTATTCTAAAATGCAAAACTGTTGAGATCTTGCAACATGAATTTGACATGGTTACGGACACTACAGATTTTTAGCTTTTTAAGCTTTTACCAAAAAACATCTCTCGTGCAATGTATATTTGTCTTATATACATTACTGCACAGTGAAATTCTTTCTTCACATATCCCAGCGTAACTGGAGTCAGACTGCAGGGTCAGCCATGATACAGCGCCCCTGGAGCAGATAGGGTTAAGGGTCTTGCTCAAGGGCCCAACAATGGCAACCTGGTGGAGCAGGGGTTCATCCGCCGACCTTCCAATCAGTAACTCAGTGCCCTCTGAGTGCCTCTGAGCCACCACTGCCCCCAAAATGCAACTCCAGTGGGACTTGAACCCACAACCTTTGAATCACATTGCTAGTACTTTTCCCAGAAGGCCAATGCACTATCCATTATGCCACAGAGCCACCTATGTGGCATGTACGTTAACAATAATTATTGGTCCAGGTCCTGGGTTCAATTTTCATGTTGGGTCTGTGTGCGTGTTCTCCCCATGCTTGGTGGGTTTCCTCCCATACTCCGAAGACATGCAGATTAGGCTAATTGGCGTTTCCAAATTGCCCGTACGTAGTGTGTAAATGTTAGCCGGAGGTCCAACCACGGTTGTTAAAAAATGGGAATGGTCACCTCTGGCCTCCATGGTCCCTAGTTGGACTACAGAGGTTCCTAGATGGGTGGATGGAGCATGAGGTGTGTGTGTCTAATTTGGAGCATTTAAACAAAACTACTGTTATTGGTTGTTTAAATGTTACTTAAGGTAAATCCTTAATTTTGCATGTAATGCTTTAATTTGAGCAACAATTTTTACCGGTCATATGCTTCTAGAAGCTTACACCAATTTTAGTATCAATAGCCATAAAGAAATATGAATAATTGCCTTTTAAATTATTATTGTTTAAAGCGAGACAGTATAATGCTGAAAATTGCCTTTTTTTTGGAGGGGCGGCACATACAGTATAAAACCATCTCTCCAAAATGTTAGCAAATTAAATTTTTTAGGGAAGCAAGATTGGTCACTTCCATGTTGCATACACTTCAGAAGTAGTTCCTTTGGCACACATGTTTTCTGTATTATATGTATAGCATAAAAAAAAAAAATAAATAGCACCAATACTGTTTTGGCCGATTGTACTTAGAAAAAGTACAGATGAGTTGAGCCTGACCTTATTCCTGAGTGATAGAAGCATCAGGGTAAGAAGCGAGGCACATGAATTCATGCAGTCATCATCCTTTAGAAGCAGTGTTATGATCTGGGGTTACTTCAGTAGGTCAGATCTAGGCTCAGCAACGTTATGGGGCAATAAAATAAGGTCAGCTGATTACATGAATGACCTGAATGACCAGGTGATCACTTCTATGGGGGATTTTCTTCTAGAGTGCTTCTAGGAAGCATGAGACATCACTAAATGAGATTTGTAAATAGTTACATTATTGATATAACTTACCTGATGTTGACAAAATGGATAACTGTATATCTGTATACTGTATAAGGATATATTTTAGTACTTGGCATTATGAGAAATTTAAGACTAAGATGGTGAATTATTAGAGACAGGAAATGTCGGCTCATTGTCAGACTCAGATCTGTACACGTTTAACCTTTTAAATAAACCTAGTCACTTTCTCTCCCAATTTTGAGATGTATCTGGTATATAGGGTTGCCAGATTCCAAAATCCATCTCAAAGACTTGAAACTAGCTTAAAAAATGTTGGCCATATTTGAGAGAACATTGTCGAGATAGGTTCAATTTGTTAGTGAACACTCAAAAGAAGATTTCCTGTATAGAAAAAAAAAACATTAAGTCGAAGATCAAAGATGTAAAGGTTCCGAATAAGCCAATTATTTTCTCCAATGTCACTCATGCGCAACCTAAATCATAAGAAAGAATCAGATTTAGAATGTTAGACACTTTTCTCAAATTAGCCCAAATGAATCAGATATTCCAGGCTTCATCTCTACAGCATGTCTCAAAATGAATTAGGTTTCAATTTAACAGTTTCCACAGCAGCCATTTTGGGAGATGGTTGTTATCCAGTGTCGTTCTGATCATTATAAGGCTGTGGTGTTTATGCGACACACAAGCCAATCTACATGCTAACAGGCTTACTCTTAATCCAGACAGAAATCTCTGTTTTGCTTTCTGAAAAATCCAGGTGCTGTTTATCCTTCGCATTTATCCTGGTTCTCAGGACTTAAAATAGCTCCACTCTCCACCACACACACACACACACACACACATTTACAAGGGTGTATAGTGAGAAAGTTGTGGGTTACAGTAGAAGAGTCACACAGCTAGCAAACCTTTTGAATAAGTTAGCATACCTGGTTACTACCAAGGGATTTGTTTTCAAAAAATGTAGCAACAAATGCTAAATTGCTAAAAGTCTGCATTTTAATTGGAATACACTGAGCAAAACAAAAATATTTTTGTTTTTACAGAAGACAAGGTTAATACCTTCTATTAAGTGTAAGTGTTTATTTTAAGCTCAAACCTAAAGTTAATTTGCTTCACAAATCCAGCTAAAGATCCAACTATAGATAGCAGACCATCTTATACAACTAATCTCGCAGCACAGTTTCCTTTAAATCTTACATTTTTATTCGCTGTAATTTTCTTACATTATCCTTAGAGTATTAATCATATTTTAACAATCTTTTCATACTATCAGTACCTATTACGTTATTAAAAGGTTCCTATTCTATATAGGAAATTATGCACTTTATGTTTTAATTGTAATATATTGTGCATATAGCCTAAGAGCATTTAACCTACAGTATTATTATTATTATTATTATTATTATTATTATTTTATAAACATATATAGGGCTCAGGATTGTGCAGTAGAAAGTGACATTATTTTTTTTTTCAGCACAAAATGAAAAAATGTGCAATATGATGAACTAAATTTTATTTAATTTTAACCAACTTCCCCAAACACGACTGAGCAAAAAATTTGAAACTGGGTCAAAAAGCCAAAGAAATAGCACAGTTGTTTTTCAGTTATTTCTATGACCAAAAAATAATAATAATTTGCTCATTTTTGGAGTTCTACATTTTTTCAACTTCATTCACATATTCTGGGAGTGGCAAAATTTACCCTTTACAAAATTTACGCTTTTTTTTTTATTATTATTTATTTATTTATTTTTATGCTATTGCTGTCACTATTGCAATCAATTAACATGCCGATTCTTACTTCTTTTTTTTTTTTTACTGTTTATAATATTTTATGCTTTTTTAGGTTGCCATTGTACAACAGGCCTACAGGACAACAGATGAAAACTAGGCCTTTGGCCAATTCTGGCATGTTACAGATGTTCTGTTTTTAATATGCATTGTCCTGCTAAATAAATAAATAAATAAATAAATAGATAAAAGTAATGGTAACTTTTACACAGTATTGTCTAAAAACGATTACACAGTTTGATGTCTGAAGCCTCCTCATTAATATACACCAGAAAGGATTATATATAAGCATTATCTTTTTCTTTATCACCATTGACCTATGCTGAGTTGCCTATGCATATCTGTGCTGCTTGGCTTTTAAGGGTTAATGAAAGAAAAGAAAAAAAAAGATCTATTGTGCCATAAGGAATTTTACCATGGGATGAACTATAGGGTACTATAGTAAAACTATAGAACATGCCATTATATACCATAATATTACTGCGGTACTTCAGACATTAACACGGTGGGCACGATAGGACTTTATAGAGAACTGGAGCTACCAGTTCATACATATTAACCATGTACGTACAATACTAAAGAACATGTACTGGTGTACCATGCTTGAACTACGTACCAGGTCTTTGAGTCACACCATGTATCTCACTATGGCACATGATAGAACTATAGTACCATAGTGTGGTATGTATGTATGGGGTGACCCTACCCAACAGTGTTTGACTTGGTTAGTAACCTAGTAACCAGTGTAAGGATCTATTCAATGACAGAAACTTCAAAGCACTTGAAGATAAGAGCGTCTGCAAAATGCCTAAATGTAAATGGTACTGTATATGTACTATAGCAGCAAATAAGTACCATGGAGCTGTCAAAACTACCATGGTGATATATACACAATGGCACCTATACCATGCTGAAATGTATTATGGGGTTGTTTATAATAGACTACATTAGGAAAACATTCTCCATTCTCAGCTACTGTTTATGACAAGGCGAACTAATGATATGTAAATGCTACAAATAGCAACCTCATGAACATTTTTCTAATTCAGAATAACGGGGAGGTTTCCTCCTTTTTTTTTAATGATTTAAATGTAGCATTAAATCTAAAGGTGCAACTGGAAATTCTACAGATCCATTAAGCAGATGGTTCTGGTGTTGGTGTGTGACTCAAAGACCTGAAAATTCATTAATAAACACACACACATACACAAACAAACAAAACCAGGGCTGCACTGAGACTTCATGGATCATTAACCTCACTAATGACGGTTACACAACACTGATACACACTGACAACAGTGACTAGTGCATTGCTTTTTACTGTTAAACTGTGAAGAAACAGGGTGTTGGGTAAAGTGTGTGTGTAAGAGAGAAATGCTTCAGATTTAGATCAATACAGAACATTTCATTAGCATAACAAGTTTGTGTCCTTGATTAAACAAGTGAAACTTAAACAGGAGTTTATATAAAGATAGATTAAATAAAGATATGTGAAAAGATGCGGTTCACCCTGGTTAGTGGTTGTAGCATTGATGGGAGCATGCCCTAGTGATGGGAATTGATTATGACTAAACGTAGAGTTTATTTAGAAATATTTAGCATAATGAATAATGTTCAAGAAAAGTACCACTTGTGACTGTATTTTTCACTGTCTCTCACTCACTCATCATCTATACATCTTTATCCTGTATACAGGGTCACATGGGGCCTGGAGCCTATCCCAGGAGACTTAGGGCACAAGGCTGGGTACACCCTGAATGGGCTGCCAATCCATCGCAGGGCACACACACTCAAAGTCATTCACACGGGCAATTTGGGAACGCCAATTAGGCTAATTTGTTTGTCTTTGGACTGTGAGAGGAAACCCATCAAGCACAGGGAGAACATGAAAACTCCACGCACACAGAGAGGGGAATCAAACCCAGACCCTGGAGGTGCAAGGCTACAGTGCTAACCACTAAGCCACTCTGCCGCCTCTATATTTTTCAGTAATGCAATTTTTTTTTTGTCAGATACGCTGGGAAGTGGCAGCACGGTGGCTTAGTGGTTAGTACTATTGCCATGCACCTCCAGGACCCGGGTTCAATTCCCACTTCAGGTCTGTTTGAATGCAGTTTGAATGTTCTCCCCATGCTTGGCGCCTTTCCTCTGGATACTCTGGTTTCTTCCCACAGTCCAAAGATATGCAGGTTTATTGGCAATCCCAAATTGCCTGTATTGCTTGTGTCTGTGTGGACTGGCACCACATCCAGGGTGTACCCTGCCTCATGCCCTAAGTCTCCTGGGATAGGCCAGCAGAGACAGCGTGACACTGGGAAACTTCGGATCCTGACATCCATGTGGATGTTACAGTACCTTGACACATAACCCCTACATAAATATCATTGCTGGCCAAGTACGCCCCTTAATGGAAACAGTATTCCCTGATGGGAGTGGCCCCTTTCACCCTTGAACCCACTACAAACATTGTTCAGGAACAGCTTGACGAACATGCCGAGGAGTCTATGGCATTGTCTTGCTCTCCAAATTCCCCAGATCTCAATCCAATCAAGCATCTTTGGCATGTGCTATACAAATAAGTCTGATCCAAGGAGGCTGCACCTCTCAATGTACAGGCTTTAATGGATCTGTTACTGATAGCTACATATACTACAACACACCTCAGGGCTGTTTTTGGTGGCACCGGGGATACCTACCCAATATTAGGCAGATATATTCCTGTTAAGGCTGAAAGGAGTGAAGCATGGTGTTGGAAGCATCCTGTTTTAGTGCTTTTTTTTAAACAAATAACCTTTCTGTAAGGGTTCCTGACATTGTGTTAACGTTCCAATCTCTCCTTGTTCTATGTCATGTATCCATAAAACAACGATGTAAGTGTGCTTGCTCCTTCCTTATGCAGTTATACTTTTTATGGCTTGCTAAAATACTTTTGTCTCGGAATATGCTAATGTGCTTGCCATCATCTGTCTCCGTGTACCCATACCACTAATTCTCTTTGTTCTATCCGTAACATGCTAATTACCTTTGTATTTTGGGAATACTGTAGATGTATAGTATGTGACGCAAGGCATGTGCCTGAAAAAAAAATTAAATACTCTATATATCTATGCTGTGAATAAACTAAACAGCATTTCATGTATGCGTATGTGTTTGTACTTCTGGTTTATTGCGGGCCTTTAATCGTACCAAGGTGCAGTGGACACATCTAGCAATGAATATACCTTATGGACATGCAGAACAAAACAATTTGAGATTGTGTGTTTGTGTGTATACCTTGATGATACTGAAACATTTCGGTGACCTCAATTAAGGAGAACATTAGGATAAGTTATTGCATGGACAAATTTTACGTCCTAGCTTCTGTTCTTTATTTACTCGGGCCGCTGTGACAAATGTGGAGAAATAGATTAATTAATGGCATAATCAATTAGCTAAACAAATAATGATCTCAGCGGGTCAGGAAGGATTGCACTTCAGAATTAATCATGTTGCTGCAGTGATTTGCAGCAGAGAGACAGCCTGTCTGGGCTTTGGATGGGTTAGATACTTAGATAGAGCACCTTATTGAAACAGCCATAGATCATAAAGATATGCGGCAGAATATTTGATATATACAACTTTAGGGTGGTAGCATAGTAGAGATTAAAAAATATACAGTATATGAACCTGCGTGCAAGGTGTGTTTGTACTGTAAGTATTACAGGTTATGGCCTAGCTGAGTCATGTCGGTGTTGTCGCAAATTCATATTCACACAAAAAACAAACACACTGTCTCACTCCATGGCTTTCCCAATGATGATGGATGTGGCAGGAAGGACCAGCACTGAATTAATGCCCGTAGTTTAATGAGTCAGTCGAGCAGTTAATTACACAGAAAAGGCCACTGTATGGGACTCTGTCCAAACAGAATAATTAAAGAAGCCTAAAGTTGAATTAAGTTTTTTTTTTTTTTTTTTTTTTTTTAAACACAACACATTCATACAACATGAATTCTCCAGACTGACATTAGTACGAGACAGAGCCTCAACCAAGAGGCCAAAGGTTAATCTACAGCGCAGATAGGGGAAGCTGTTCTCAGAACAACTGTAACTATAGCTGGGTTTTGTGCAAACATGGTAAGAAGAGAGGCATTATTGGGGGGGGAAAAAAAAAAAAACTATTTGAGACTCAGCAAACAAAGTGCTCAATACTGCTCTTGGCTGATTCAACAAGACTGACCTTTTTGTTCTTGCCACAAAGTGCAAGATTTAGTGCAAATCGAGCACGTCTTGCTTTTTCGCTGTGAAGCATGGTGGTAGCATCATGCTTCTGTTCATCCAGTGTAGTAATGTAACGAAGTACAAATGTGTTACGTTCTTACTAAATATTTAAGTAGAAATTTTCATCTACATGTACGTACTTACTCACTGTCTATACCGCTTTATCTTGTGTTCAGGGTCAAGAGGCCCTGGAGACTATCCCAGGAGACTTAGGGCAGATGTACCCCCTGGACAGGGTGCCAATCCATCTGTGGCATACACACATACACTCATTTACACATTACGGGCAATTTGGGAACGGCGGTTAGCCTAATCTGCATATCTTCGGACTGTGGGAGGAAACTGGGGTACCCAGAGGAAACCCACCAAGCACGGGGAGAACATGCAAACTCCATGCATCGAACCCTGACCCTGGAGGTGCAAGGCGACAGAGCTAACCACTACACCACCTTGCCGCCATCTATGTATACTTTGTTATTTATATTTCTGGAAATAATCACTCTTACTCCACTTCGGTATTTGGTCCTTCTCGGCTTTGGTTTATTCTACTCAACGTTTGGCTACAAACTGTAGTACCTGTAAGAATTTAAAACTGTTTCGCCCTTTGTTAATTACACCAACTCTCGGTTGCCAGTCGTGGTAAGTTAGGGTAGGTCTTGGTGAAGCAAAAATAACTCTTGATAATAAATTATGTCTGCGGTATAATGTTGCAAATAACCAGTATCACGCTTGAGATAGTGCTGTTGTGATGAATATCAGCACTGCAGTGATATCTTGTGTGCTGCATCACAGACATGCTGATATTTAATGCAACAGCACTCCCTCTCGTGGGATATTTTTTTTATTATAAGGAAGCCACAATAAAGTTCATGATCAAAATTCCAACGACTCACTTTTTTACTTTTACTTTTATTTAAGTTATATTTTAAAAGACATTTTGAACTTCAACCAAAGTCATTTTATGGTAAGACACTTGTACTTTAACTTAAGTCTGCTTTCAAGTACTTTATACAAGACTGTCTTTATTATATCATGTTGTTCATACTTGAGCAACCCCAAGGAAGCAGCTGCATTTTGGTTTAAATGAGGATTGTGCGTGCGTGTGTGTGTGTGTGTGTGTGTATGCCTTGATGTTCCTATTACACCTACTGTATTACAATTACACACACACACATCACCTTTATTTTTTATTTATCTGATTCTAATTTCACCATCTGTCTTCACTTGCCCTCTTGTTCTTCTTTTAGCCCTTTATCTCATCTGTCTTTTATCTTCCTCTGTTTCTCTTCCCCCCCTTTTTTTTTTTTCAAAAACCTCCTTCCTTTACTGTAACGCAAACTTTCATGTTCCTTATACATCTCACACACACACACACACACACCTGCCACATTCCTCTGCTGTGTTGTCTCCTATAAACCTGCGCCTACTGTTTTTATTATTTTTAAACAGCTTGGGGTTTCATTTGTGTGGTGTCAAGGTCAAAAGCAAGCACACACGTACAAGCGTTATGATGAAAGTATCAAGGGCAGAGATAGAGCGCTTTGCTTGGGGAGGGTCTCAGGTCTCAGTAGAGGAGTGTGATTCAGTCAGCTGCTCTCTTTCAGTATCTCTCTCTCTCTCTTACACACACACACACACACAAAATGTATTTGCTGATGGGTTACCATCTGCTCTGGATTCATAGGAGTGTGTGTCGTTTTTCAAGCACCTGCCACACTTTTAATGACCAATCTGACACACACACACACACACACACACACACACACACACTTCCTTTATGAGCACTGAATCTGCCATGAAGCATTTTTAAGTATTCCCCTGCAGAGATTTCGCATCACTTAGGGGAGAGTGCAGAAGGCATCTATAACAACGAGTTGTTTTGGTCTTTAATTTCCTCACAAAGATTAAATATAGTTAAGCCTTTATATCAGTTTAAAATAACAGTTCGGAGAATAATGAAACATGCGCAATTCCCCTCTGACGCGCTGTCTAGTCCATTATCCAGGGCGTTTGTCATCCGACTTTTATTTCTTCAGTTTGGTACTGAAGAAACATTTGAAAGTAAGATCTAGACACGGGTGTCCTATTAAAAGGAACAAAAAGAAAAAGAAAAAAAATCTTATTAGAGTTTTGTGTCAGACAGTTTTGTATAGTTTCGCAAGGCTTTTTTCTTCAATTGTATAAACAGTAAACAAATAAATACCTTCATCTTATTCATCTGAATAAAGCTGCATCTTTGTTCATGCAGAGATATCTACTTATGGGATTGATCACAAAAACACAAAACTAATTAAGTAAAAAAATAAAAAAAAACACCCTGGCTGATACACTCGTACCAGAAACACTGGTATCATTTCAGTGTCACTGTGGTACCGAGGATCAAGCAGCACCAAATGTACTGTAATATCGGTTCAGTGGTGGTCGCTTTTGTGGGGGGCAAATACATAGTACGGACTGACAAAGAGGTGTAATTCTACACCTGACACAAATTCCCCAGATCTCAATCCAATCAAGCATCTTTGGCATGTGCTATACAAATAAGTCTGATCCAAGGAGGCTGCACCTCTCAATGTACAGGCTTTAATGGATCTGTTACTGATAGCTACATATACTACAACACACCTCAGGGCTGTTTTTGGTGGCACCGGGGATACCTACCCAATATTAGGCAGATATATTCCTGTTAAGGCTGAAAGGAGTGAAGCATGGTGTTGGAAGCATCCTGTTTTAGCGTTTTTTTTTTTTTTAATAACCTTTCTGTAAGGGTTCCTGACATTGTGTTAACGTTCCAATCGCTCCTTGTTCTATGTCATGTATCCATAAAACAACGATGTAAGTGTACTTGCTCCTTCCTTATGCCTAAGTAAAATGTAAAATGTATTTGGGGGGCAAATACATAGTACGGACTGACAAAGAGGTGTAATTCTACACCTGACACAATGCTTCACTGTAATTTACAGTATATATATATATATATATATATATATATAAAACAGTAACATGGCAGACGGCACGGTGGCTAGCACTGCTGCCTTGCACCTCCAGAGTCCGGGTTCGATTCTCGTTTGGTGGTTTCCTCAGCAGACTCCGGTTTCCTCCCACAGTGCAAAGACATGCAGATTAGGCTGATTGTCATTCCCAATAAGGTGTGTGAATGAGTATGTGAGTTTGTGTGTGTGTGTGTGTGTGTGTGTGTGTGTGTGTGTGTGTGTGTGTGTGTGTGTGCGCTCTGCGATGGTTTGGCACCAATGTGTACCCCACCTTGTGCACTGAGATAACCTCCAGGCACCCTGCAACCCTGTATACAGGATAAAGAGTAAGTGAGAGTAATATTGCAACTATGAGACTGTAGCTGTACCTGAATACAGTATGACTGAACCCACACTGTGCTCACTATAGGAGTGTGTAGCAGAGATCCACTTTGCACTCTTTTCCAGAGTCAGCCACAAAAATGTACAGTATATACTGTACGTTCAGGAGAAGAAAAAAATAGTATGATGCATTTTATATGAATATAATATTCATAATCTATAGCAATAAATTTTGAATTAAAATAACGATAAAAAAATACTAATTTCATGTATTGTGTATAAATTTTTTTAATATATGGTGGCACGGTGGCTTAGTGGTTAGCTCTGTCGACTTGCACCTCCAGGTTCTGGGCTCAATTCCCGCGGTGCGAGTTTACATGTTCTCCCCGTGCTTGGTAGGTTTCCTCCAGGTTCTCCGGTTTCCCCTAGTTCAAACACATGCAGATTAGCTTAATTGGTATTCACAAATTGCCTGTAGTGTTTGAATGTTGACTGGAGGTCCTACCACGGTTGTACAAATAGAAATAAATACACTGGTCACCATTGTAGTTGGACTACAGAGGTTCCTAGATGGATGGGCATGGATATATATATATACATACACACAATGGTCACAAGATATATATCTTTTATAAGAAGAGCTGGTGGGAAGCTCCTGGCTTTCTCCTCACTTTAAACGTCAGAAAAAGTAACATTTCCGTGCTTGGAAACATAGTCAACACACGCCCTGGGGAAAGCTTCTGCTGTGTGACACAGCGGCAGGGTTTTAAGTAGGTTACATGTGAACAAGTACACAATTTAAAGGCTTCTGACTCTCTCGTACCTGATTCATCCGTCTTTTTCTTTCTTTCTTTCAGGGCTCTAATAATTCAGTCTTAAATTTAAATGTCATGCTACTTGTAATTTCTTTTACTATTGGTGCAAATCCATTACAAAGTGATTGACAGTACTGAAATCACTAACATATCACTGAATATGATTAAACATTAAAAAAAAAAAAAAAGTGCATAAAGATGTGTGTATTAGGTATACCAGTTCAACTGCTCAGAAATGCGAATCATAAGCCAGCAACTCAATGCAACTCATTTAAGGCATGTTGACATGGTCGAGACAATCTGCTGGGGTTAAAACCGAGCATCAGAATGAGGAAGAAAGATGATTTAAGTGACTTTGGTGCCAGACAGGCTTGTGTGAATATTTCTGATTCTGCAGATCTACTGGGATTTACCCATACAACCATCTACAGGGTTTACAGAGAATGGTCTGAAAAAGGGAACATACTATATCTGGTGAGCAGCAGTTCTCAGGGTGAAAATGCCTAGTTGATGCTAGAGGTCAGAGGAGAATGGCCAGACTGGTTCAAGCTGATAGAAAAGCAACAGGGACTCAACTGTTGAAGAGCATCTCTGAAGGCACAACATGTCGAACCTTGAAGCAGATGGGCTACGGAAGCAGAAGACCACACTGGGTGCCAGTCCTGCCAGCTAAGAACAGGAAACTAAGGCTACAATTTGCATAAGTTTACCAAAGTTGGACAGTAGAAGATTGGAAAAACGTGGCCAGGTCTGATGAGTTTCAATTTCTGCTGCAGAAAATGGATGGTATGATCAGAATTTGCCGCAAACGACATAAAAGCATAGGTGTACAGTATCCTGCCTTGTATCAGGATGGTGGTGGTGGTTGTTTAATGCTGTGTAGGATATATTCTTGCCACACTTTGGTACCAACTAAGCAACTTTACCATGTCCCAAGGCTAAAATCATCTCAAACTGGTTTCTTAAATATAAAATGTGTATGTATCTATATGTATGTGTATGTATCAGTTAGACAGATAGGAACATTAGAATGAATCATGGCCTCTGCAGTGGAAATCAAGTTCATTTTTTATTTCGACATCTCATCTATCATCGTGGGGAGAAAAGTAGCCAGCCAGCGATATTAATCTGCTGCAGAGACAGTCGTGTCTCCAGAGTGTGTGTGTCAGAGAGTATGTGTGTGTGTCTAGAGTGTTTTTTTTTATTTTTTATTTTTTTATAAAGGACCGGTGGTAGGAGGGTTCAGAATTAAATTGTCGTATTTATCACGCACATGTCGACAGCTCACAATGTAAATAAATAGGTTCATTAATCCATAATCAAACAAATGCATCAACATTCTCAGAGAGACATGTTGGTCTGGAAATAAAGTGGTTTTAGATTATGAATGTAAAAAACAAGCTTCTCAGGATTTAACTTGCAGTCAAACCGATATCACCTGCAAGCCCTTTCTGATAGGCGTCAGCCATATTTGCTTTGACGACAAGACTATTCTGATGGAAGGGTTTCTCAGGGTTTGGGTAGCTCATATTCACTGTAGGGTTTCAAGTTACAATTTATGGATGAACATAATCTCAAGCAGTACCCTTTTTAAAGTTGACAATTAATAAACGATAAGATGTTGATATGAATTATTATGTGATGAATGGTGGCACAACAGTTTTTGAGAGAAGTGTGCATTTTTATTTTCTATAGCAAATCCACAAGGCAGAACAAAAGGGAGAGGAAAAATGTGTTATATAGATTGTTGAACTTTGGCAGCATGGTGTCCTTGTGTCTCCAGGGTCGGGGGTTCGATTCCCGCATCGGGGCTGTATGCATGGAGATCGCATGTTCTCCTCGTGCTTGGTGGATTTTGTCCGGGTTCTCCGGTTTCCCCCCACAGTCCAAAGACATGCAGTTTAGGCTAATTGATAGGATACTGTATAGCAGTACAGAAGATAAAGACGAGTTGATAAAGAATGATCGAGTGTACTTAGAATTTTTTCCTGAGAATTTTAGGATGACACTTTCCATGTACTAGTACAAAAAGCTAAGCGATTAATCAAAACCGACATTAAGAGCCATAAACTTACCTAATCTTGCCCCCCCCACACACAGGGTGTGGTCATGTATGGTCCCCTTAAAAACATACTATATGTGTGTAGTCAAGAATCTGCCTCATCAAGTCGGACATACAGTAGAAGCAATATGAAGGAGCTTTAATCATTGAGCGTATTTACAGTAAAAAATAATAGACAAAATAATAATAATAATAATAATAATAATAATAATAGTTCATTAATCATAATCAAGGTAAAATGTAAAATAGTAAGCAATGTAATAATGTAAAATAAGGTTTTTGATATGATGTGAACTTTACTATGCCTACATACCTACAAAATAACCCCTTATAGCCCTTAATGATTCCTTATATTGTAATATTTCCTATGTCCAGATGAATATACATGCAGTACAAATAGCAAGTGTCCTCTGGAACACTTTTCACTAACCGTAAAATAATCTATTTCTTATAGATTATTATCTCTGTCTGTCTCCAGGTCTCTCTATGACTTACATGTTAATGACTGGTTCATTTCATGCATGGAACGCAGGGCCAAAAGCTTAAATAATATTTAGAGCATAATTCCTCCTTTATTTCATTTTAAACCTCAACAGGTCATATCTCCCAGCACCACGTAACATTCAGCTTTAGAGCTTCTCCATAAAGTCCAACATGCCATTATACTGGGGGTGTGAAATGGAAAGCAAGTTAACATCATTCTAAACTCAACCTCATACACTACACTGCTCAGAGCACATAGAGATAGTCTTTGTTCACTGTTCTGGACACAAGCTGCAAAATCTGCAGTCCCATTTACTGCTGGTTTACTATTACACTATATAACTGATAATCAATGTTATGGATGATCAGTGTATATAAAGAATTTTATTTGGAATTTATTTTATATATACGTTGGTCCTGTGTACACAAGACACCCACAACATTTACTGTATTTCTAATGCATAAGTCAGTTTCTTCTAGATTTCTAGCTATACACATACACACACACGCAATTACAGTACCCTATGGAAACAGCATCTGCTGGAAAGAAGACTGATGGAAGGTGTGACAAATAAATAGACGTGCATTTTCTTCTTTTTCTGCTGGCACATATCGCTGGAGAATATACCGTGTAAGAGATAGGCAGTGGCAAGCACACACACGTAAAATGAGTGTGTCAATGCTGATAGATGGAGCCTCACAGCAGTCCTGGCTGAGCAGGATTCTAAAGACAGCAGTGTGAAAGCTATGAATAAGCATCATGCTTTCATTTATTCAAGTCATATTGTGTATTCACGCTTTTAATCAATACACAAACACACATACACACGCTTTAAACCCTCAAGTCAAAAAGGCCTGCAGTAAGATTTCACAATAAAGGGTGAGTGTTTCATTTCTAATTTCCTATAATATAGATACAACACAATCATTACAGTTTAAATCATGTTAGTGTGATTTTTTTTTTTTTTTTCAAAAGTATCCTCATTTAATTACACTCATGCAATATCTACAAGGATTTTTGATTCTTGACCCTTTTTAAATGAACTGGGAAGGGCTTTCGGTTTTTATGACTCTCTCTGCCTTGGGACAAGCTGTTAGTTATAATAAGAAGTTATAATACAATATTATAATACCTGTATGACAAAATGTTTAGAGATTGTGGTAATGACATTTGACTTAATGAATTGTGAGGGCTTTTGTTTAAAGTGTAATTAATTAGTAGAACTTTAGGACATTACTTTGCACACATTTTGGATATGATGCAATGAATTATGATATCATGGGCAAGGTTTGGTTATGACATAACATGTTAAGGAGAGGTTTGAATGTTACATAACACGTTGAGATGATGCTTGAAATATGGCACATGTCAAGAATAAGTTTGGTAATGACGATACTTTAAGAAGTGGTTTGGTTATGACATAACACGTTAAGAAGAGGCTTAGTCTCTTCTTAAGAATATTGGTTATGACAATTATTATGTGATATACTAGGAGAATGTTGGATATTAAAAAATGGTTCAGCATGATGTAATCGAATCCGTTTTGGTTATGACACTTAGAGTTTTGTCATTTCGGCAAATGCACTGCAAAGGGACGTTGGTTATGGCAGTGCATTAGAGAACATATGGGTTACGACAGTGCGTTAGGAGGGGCTCAGATTTCTGATGACCTTGATGGATGTTTGATTACGATGTAATTACCTTATGTAGGATTTCGGTTATAAGACAAGCCTTTGTCTGCATTGGGAGGCTTATGACTAGAAGAGTCTGATGTATTCACGATATCTGGTGGAAAAAAAAATTGGTCAGCTGTTTTAATATATTTTTTTTTTATTCATTGATTTTAATGCCTTTCCAACCTATGGAGCATCACCAGAGAACAACTGATATTTTTGTTTCCAAACCAAGAATAAAATCCTTTGAAAACAACATATGGGTATATGTAGTTTGCTGGGCGCTAAGATTATTTTTGTACTCAGCTTTTTTTTTTTTTGGACTGCAGCTTTGCTGTTTCTGTAAAACACGCAAAAACACACAGCACAGCTCTTTGGACGACGTCCACTAGCCCTGCAGTGAGGTTTGCCATTTGAAATATTAATGGCTGCTGTTAAGGACTTGGCTTGTGCTAGTGGTTGAGGGAACATGCTAGAATTAGACGCAAGCATGCTAATAGCTAATGCTAGAGATGTGTTTGAAAGAGCACAGTGGTGCGTTTGAAATATTAGGAGGATTGTGGGTAATAGATGACTAGATTAAATGCTTTCGATAGACAGATATTAGCAGAGAGAAGAACATGCTAGTATTTTAAAGAACATTAAAGTGTTAGGGAGAGAATGCTAGCACTAAACAAAGTGCTAGTGTAGTGTGAGAAAAATATAAGCATACAAGAGTAGAAGGAATTATAGATGGATGATGTGGAGAGAAAATGTGTTAGCATTAGAGAAAACAAGTGTGTGTTAGCATTAGAGAAAACACATTAAACATGCACCAGCATTAGGAGTACTGTTTGCTAGTCTTAGATTATGCTAGCCATGTAAATATAATGTGAGGAAACCGTAAAGAGGCTGCATTTCAGAGTGAATGTTGATGTAGAAATTTTGCTAGCATAAGAAACTGTGTATATTTTTACTGAATGCATGTTAGAGAATATCTTTGCCAAGTAAATATGCTAGCATGACTAGTAGTGTGAAGCATGAATAGCCTACTATTGTGACAGGGAAATGTTTGTAGCAGATCTAAGAGGAAACAAACTAGCTGTTTTCACTTTTTTCTTTTTCTTTTTTTTTTTTTTTTAGAGTAAAAGCTGTAGTGATAGAACACTATCTTTAAAAGTCATTTTAGGGGAAACATACTAGCAGTATAATATAGAGAACATGAGTGGACAAAGATATAACTTGTTATAGAGAATTTATTGATGGGTAAAATGGAAGAGGCTAGTTTGGTGAGCTAAGAGTAGCTAAAGAGAAAGAGTGCTAACATGAGAATGCCAAAAATCATTTTTTTTAAAAAATAAATAAAAATAAAAATGCTCATATTTTGCACATTTTCCTGTTCTTGTATTTTTTTTTTTTTTTTTACACATAAAATGAGGACCAGAGGTGGAAAGTAATGAATTACATTTACTCGCATTACTGTAATTGAGTAGATTTTTTGTGTACTTTTACTTTTTA
>JAQMYL010000013.1:15010452-15022106 GCA_030014365.1 Clarias pachynema | reverse complement strand
AAAATATTCAAACTCCATGCACACAGACCCGATGCGGTAATTAAACCCTCGACTCTTGAGGTGCAAGGTGACACTGCCACCAACAATTATTTCAATCCTATCTGATGCAGTGAGTAGCTTCTCATTTCTTAAACAACCATGTTAGAAGAACTACTGAAGATGTAGTGATATCTGGCCTGTCGTCTTACTGGAGGGGGTTTTCAGCAGGATTATGTCAGTGTGATCTGGCAACCCTGGTGGGCAGAGTTGTGAGCACAAGTGTAAAAATACAATGTGAGCAAAAATAAATGTTATATATGGACAATGTGAGCAAAAATACAATGTGTAAAAATAGTGTTAAAGTGTTTTGGAGGCCCCAAACTGCATTTCGCACTACAATGGTTTAAATTTACAATTGATCTGAACACATAACAGATCAACTACGTTCTCTTACTTCACTAGTTCTCATCGTCCTCCCACCATTTTCTCTTACTGTTAACAGGAAATGGCAGCAAAAAACATTTATTTTTGTCCTGAAGACTCCCCTGAGAAATGACTGTGAAAGGCTGACACCGACACTATAGACGGCGATTATATACGAGGGTGAGTCAAAAATTATCCGCACTCCGGCTGTGGAATTTATTTTAACAAACTTTTTACGTAGAATAGACAAATGGATAATTTTTCAACATAACCTCCTTACTTTTCAATACACTTTGTCCATCTGTCAACATGCTTTCGTATTTCTTACAACAATAATTCCGTACGTTTTTTTTTTTTTTGTCTACTTCTTCATCAGAAGTGAATCTTCGTCCTCTTAGAGATGCTTTCAGGCGACCAAGCGGGTGAAAGTCTGACGGAGCGACATCAGTACTATAGGGAGGATGCTTTAACACCTCAAAACAAAGTCTCTGTAGAGTCCTGACAGTGTGGGTAAAAGAGAGTTGACGTCCATCATCAACCATGGTCCAGCTCCTTCTTGATGGCACTTCTGCGAACATCCTCAAAATTCTCTATTCATTCATACACACTTCTTTGCGATAAATCACTTTCTCCATACTGCTCGCAAAGTCTTCAATGAGAAGCTTCTCCAGGTACCAGGAACACCTGCATCACTCTTTCGCGCAAATCACAAGTGCGGCATCCATTTTTTTCTCGCACCGTAGGTACAAATGAACCGACGCAACACCGGACAGCTGTGACTGGGGAGACGGTAGACTTGAATGAATAGCGCTGATAAGACTGTGCAGTGCGGATCATTTTTGACTCACGCTTGTAATAACACCAAACTTTATATACATACATTAAAAAACATGTTTATTATTAGACTCAAGAGCTGTTACTATAGAAACGACAAAGGGAAGCGCATTTCTATAAACCTGATATGACTCACAACTCAACAGTGTTGTGAGATAATATTCAGCATGATTTCTGACAAATATCTTAAAATAAGCTGTCATTATGTAAAAATGTCTTTTTTAAAAAATTTTATTAATAAACGACTTTTTTTTTTTTTTTTTTTTTTACCAATGAAAGGCCCTGATGAAATCTCTAAAGCTATTTACTTTTGCTTGTGCTTTATTAGCAAAAGTAAATATTTATATAGTGTATAGTGAAATATTGATATATAGTTGCAAATCTGATTATATATTTATGTAAAAAAAAAATGCATGTACTGAACCTGAAAATCAGCACTTCTATAAGGAAAAAAATTAATAAAAGAGCATTAGCGTGATGGCAGAAAATGTGCGCTCAACAGATAAGCATGCACGGCTGACTTAACACTGTTGCTCCTTAAACAGGTTACGAACACCACAACGGTTCATTCACTCGCTGTTAGAGAAAGCAAAAAAAAAAAAGGCTCCCAACCCCCACATACAAAAGCAGCGCCACGCACTCGGATCGCCTGACTAACACTGTTTCCTGAGCGCACTCAAAAGCACGGCTGCTAGCTTCAAGTGGAGCACGAGGAGGAAAATCAATACACCATTACCGCTCCTTTCTTCTTCACACAGCGGGAGCTACAGGCGCCGCCTCGGCACACCGCGATTAACAACCAAAAACTGGGACACAAGCATTAAGGAGAGGGGGGGGGGGGGTTAAGGGAAAACCTTAAAAAAATTTAACAGATAACTCAGTTTTCTGTTTGTCCTTGAATATCTGGTTCGACTGTTATACTTGAATTAGTGTATAAATGCAACCTAGACAAGGAACGAGCTTTTAGATGAATGGGCTGTAGTAAAGCATTAGGGTTATGCCGTTATGTCAAAGGTGACATGACTGCTAACAATGTGAAATTTCTAGGTTTACAAACAAACCTAAACACTAACATTATAACCAATTCAATGCACAGTTGTGTTTGGAAGCATCAAGGTTATCGTAGATCCAAGGGGCGGAGCTTGTTGAAAATTGGTGGGAATGGGCGGGTTGGCTAAAGAGACCCAAGCGATGGCTAATGCACCCTTAAAGTAACCATATTGTTTCCAGATCTGCTGTATTATAAGACCCTCTGAATGTAGTCCTACTTTAATTTGCTTTAATCTAAACCCTAAGGAAATGGGATGACATTATTTTTTAATGAGTTTAATGGGTATGGCTGGATATGATGCATAGCAAAATCACTCGCTCCACAGCCTGTTTATCAACACCATGTTGAAAATGATACTTATTTTTTCAAATGGCTCAAAAAGTCAAAGTGGAGATATTCTCCAAGTTCAATTGTCACCAACTGTATAGACACTGCTTGACAAAAAAAAAAAAAAAAAAAAAGTAATTTGCGAAGGGTCAAATTAAAGGGGCTAAAGGGGTTTAAAAGTTTTTTTTAAATAAATGGTAGAAATCATAGCCATGTTTAACAGGCAAAATAAAAGTATTCCCATACACACACAATGTGAAGAGAACTCACTGGATTGGGACAAAACAGCCGGCTATAAGAAAACCACTTGAAAAAAGGCTCGGGAGCAAAATGATCCGGCTTTGGAACCATGGAAAAAGGTCACATGGTCTGACCTCTTTAGATCGACCCTATTCCAGAGTGATGGGCGCGCCAGGGTAAGAAGAGAAGCGATGTTATGAAGCGATGCACACATCATGCATCGTGTCCACCGTACAAGCCTCTGGAGACAGTGTTATGATCTGGGGTTGCTTCAGTTGCTCAGGTCTTGGCTCAGCAACGTTATGTGGCAATAAAATAAAGTCAGCTGACGACCTGAATGAGCAGGTTATCAATAGATGATCAACCATGGAGTTTTTCTTCCCTGATCGCACGTGTTGTACTCCAAAGTGGTTCTTGGAGCATGAACTGGCCAACACATTGGTGCTCCAATCAAAGCTCAAGGCGATTGAATGAAATCTTACAGGGTGCAACTCTAAAAAAATAAATAAATAAATAAAATAAAAATAAAAATAAAAATAATAATTTTTCATGTAAAAAAAAGAAAAAAAAATTGGGGGCCAGGCACAAATAAAAAAAATGCGTGTCCTTCACCCTTTTAAAAAATTAGCTCCTCCATGTGGTTTATTCACATTTGATCAGACTGCTGCTTAATCAAAAAAAAAAAAAAAAGCAGTAGTTTCCTTCCGCAGGAGTAATAATTTTTCACCCCCTTGCTACTACTGACATAATAGTACAAAAGGAACCGTGTGCCAAATCAGGTACCTTCGTCATTCTATAAACATTTTTCTGAGCCTCAATGTTGTGACTGGATAATAAAGTGAAAGATTTACAGTGCTGGAGCAAGCAGTCATTTCTTCATATATTGCTTCCGAACATGCTGACTTTATAAAAAAAAAAATAAAAAAAATTGTAAGTCATGAGGAATAGTTCTCCAAGCTTCCTGAAGGACTTGTTTTGGCTCTCGTTTTAGTCCAGAGCCTACACTTAAAGAATAAACCAGTTAGAAACCGATGCAGATGATCAGGCCAGTCATTAGTATAGTGGTGATGCTGAATGGTTGGAACAGATTAGAAGGGAAATGAGGCTGCTGTTGAGGTTATACAATTTTAAATATTGTATATTTAAGGCACTTTGCAGCCTGTTGCAGTAAAAATTTGGCGATTTCTTTAATTTAATCCACATTATTTCACAGTCCTTTTGAGTAAACTCAAAAATAATGACTGGTGCTAGATCTTATTTAACTCGTTCATCTTTGTTGCATCACTTCTTCCAAAAACAATTCATGTATTAAAATCTCGTCTGTTTTTGATAGTCAGCAGGCTAGGTTAATTTCCATTAATCTCAACAGAATTTAACAGCCTTATATTTGAAATAAGTTCAAAATGCATGAATGTTGAAGCGTAGCCCAAGCCCTTGAGCGTCGTACTTATGGGACACGTTTCAGGCCACAAGCTTCAGATTTGATTTAAAATCTAACCATCTATACTGATGTTAATGGACATGTTCAAAGGTTATGAAAAGAGAACTAACTTTTGGTCATTGTGACCATTTGGTTTTAAAGAAAATCAGTCTCGGGTGTCTTTTTTTTTTTTTTATAATTAATTTCTTTATTAAAGCAAGCACATCATTGGTCGGCTATAACATCAGTCACCTGACCCATCCACTGCCACATTCAATAAAAAGTTCAGACTCCAGCTTCAGAAAGTTAGTCGTTAATAACCAAGCCAGTATTCTTTTAAGTTTCCTCCTCTCCTTTTAACTCAGCCTTTACTTTCTCCCTCATGGTTCACCAAGAATAGGCATGTTAACCGATTAATCAGAGCAAAAGAGAAAACCAAGAAAAACCTACGAGTTTATACACCGTTATAATCTCCAAACCATTTTAAATTAAATATCACAGTGGATCCTGCCTCATTACCCGACTTGAATAGACCACCGCAGTACAGATGAATATGAAAACGAGATTAAAGAGCTCAACACTTCACTCTACTGTCTAATCTCATTGCATATCAGCACTTTGCAGAAGCTAAGTGTTTGCCCTAGTGCTGAATCAGAGCGATGCCAGGTGCAGTTGAACTTAAAAAAATAATAATAAATGAAGATTACTCGAACTAAAAGCATCAAGTAGTAACAGTATTCCTGATCCAGACATAGTAGAGGAGTAGTGGTGCATATGATGTGTCGTTAGAATTTTGTAGAGTAGCAATTTCATTACGAGTTTCATCGTAGCTTTGAGAATCATGCTTACCCAGAAATCTCCTCAATACAAATGGGCAAAAAGCAGAAAACATGAATCTGTTAAGGTAGACAACAGTTGAAATAAGTAATAAATAATTTTTGCTGCTAAACTGTCTCGCCTCAAGGACAAAGGGAGAATAGGAAGGGAACAAAAAAAGAAAAGAAGGTAAAAGATAAGAGAAAGGAATTAGATGAGGCAAAAAATAAATCAGGAAAGGCACAGGAATGAACGGAAATGGACTGGAAAAAATAAATGTGAAAGAAAGAATGAGTGTAAAGGCAAAGGAGTGCGGAGAAAAAAAAAACTAAGGAAGGAAAAGAAAAAAATATACTGTAAAACACAATAAGACACAGTGAAGAGCAACTCGCAGCTCCCTTCAATTTATTTATTGATGTACCGAACATGAAAAAATACAAAGTATTTCAAACACAAAAGAAAAAGAAAGCAAAAGAACATGTACATCTTCTAGTAATACTGTTCGCTTTAAATACTGAAATAAAAAAACAAAACAAAAAAAAACATTATATACCCCAAAAATTCAAAACTCAGCTGTGAATAAAGTTATACTGTACAACTTGAAATAAATAGATAATGCACACTACAGAACTGAGACTACAGACGGGACACGGAGGCTTTTCACACCACAGGTGGGACTCGGGCTCAGACTTTAGCCGTGTTTAAAGACCCGCAGCTGAATGGCCTCTGCCTTTCTGAGCCTGCTCTTTGCCTCACTGGCTGGCTTTTAAAGGAGAAAAAAAAAAAAAATAGAAAATAAAAGAAAATGGAAAAATAAACCCCTACGTGGCATGAAAAGCTCTCCCTGTCCCTGAGCAGCACAAAGCCACAGTTCATCAATGAAAATATAACAAACCATAATAATAAGAAGAATAAATGACCAAAAAGAGAAAGAAGGAAAAGAAAATGTAATGCATAGCACACTGCCACACATCCGGGGGAGCCTAAACTGCACTGGTTAAAGGCTCTTTCCTTCATTAAGTGGAGAATAAAACATGCCATTGTGTTTGCTACGGTCGTGGGAAAGCCTCGCCAAAAGTGAATATTGCTTAATCCATGAAGATTAAGTAATATACACTTTTATTTCTCGTTTTTAAAACGGGTTAGGATTATGCATCAAGTGTAACATGGATACGAAAAAAAAAAAACTAAATAAACATTTGTTCAAAACTGTGGCTTGTCAATTTTTAACCACAAATATATTTAATGCGCAATATATAGATTAAAAGAAAAGGAAAGGGAAAAAAAAGGAAATAAACTAAATCTATTGCCTAGAATTTGGCAGAAGCAAGACTATCTACAGACAAAAACCACCAACAAATCTGATACTGTAATAATGCATCAAACAAAGTGTCTCAACTAAACAACTCTCAGAGGCAAAACAAATCAGCTAAGAAAGAAAATAATTACCATACATATTTTAACAAAGAAAAATACTTATTTTGGGGGAAAAAAACAAAACAAAATACATATATTACTCAACATAAAGTACTTATTTACATTTAAGGTATTAACTCAGGAGATCTTCTCCCTTCGAACACTTCATTCTCAGTCGTGTTTTGTTTTTTTTAGTTCTGTTCTCAGGCATCGCCAGCCCGTTCTCTCCTTCATTCAGAGCAGCTAAAACCTTTGTCAGTGTTTAGAAAGACAAAAGTATTTAACAAGATATTAAATACAGCACTGAGGATACCCGAAACCCACAACAGCCCCCCCCCCCCCCTGCTCTTAGTTTTTTTTTTTTCATTTATTTTTATATTATTAAAGAAGGAACCCGTCGAGCGAGGAAGAACCGATTCACCCAAAAATCTTTTCACGCGCCTACAGGTTCCCTCTGTCACCCCGCATGCACACGTGCGCGCCCGCGTGTAATAAAACCTTTTACGCGCGTTCTTTCTTTTTTTTTTATTTTATTCCCTCTTCTTCTTTTAGGGCGGCCTGCGTCTCAAAAATATCTAATCCAAAACGCAAGCTGTGGAACGCAAAGACCTCGAAAAAGACAATCCGTCATCGATAAACCGCTCCAGAAATTTCTTAACTCTGCAAACTGTCTGGTAAAGTGTGAAAATCTCACAGGGTGTCGTATGAAGATAGGTTTCTCAAAGTCAAAATAGTTTGCTCCATGTCCAGTAAAAAGTTTCTCCAAATTCTCTTTTTTTTTTATTTATTTATAAAAATAGACACTTTTGTGTTTTAAACCCACATCAAAGAGGTTCGTAGCTCTTTGGCAAGGTACCGCTTTAAGAATTTTTTTTGTCTTTGTCTTTATTTTTATTTTTTTGATATATATATATTTTTTAAATGTGTTCGTTTTCCTCAATTTAAACAGTAACATTTACGCAGTCAATGAACTCGATGAGAAACTAAATGTGGAAGGATTAACGATTTTTTTTCTCTTCAATAGTAAACACGCTGAAAATGTCTCAAAAAAAAAACAAAAAACCCAGAAAAACTAAAGAACGAAGAGAAAACGATGAAAATGAAAAATTAACACGGGCACCATCGCCACTGAACACATGCTATTAATCTTTTTCTTTTTTTAAAGACTAGAGAATTTGCACAAAAAAGGAAAAAAAAATAAATAAACAAAACCAAAAACACAATACAGGTTTTTCCTTTATAACACTGATTTGCAAACATGTCTGAGAAAGTTTTAAATACGTTTCTTTTGCTTAGTTGTTTTTTTTTTTTTTACTCGTTAAAGAATCTTTAAACGCTTAGCGTTAAGCTTTGTGCGTTTTGCTAGTTTTGAAAGAGACTTGCAGCACGCGGTCTCCGAGGCGATAGCCGTTCAGGCTGGCGATGGCCATGGCTGCCTCGTCGTAGTTGGTCATGGTGACGAAGCCGAAGCCTTTGCACTTGTTCGTGTTGAAGTCGCGGATCACCTTCACGTTAGTCACCGCGCCGAACGGCCCGAACATCTGCCACAGGATGCTCTCGTCTGCGTCCGGAGCCAGGTTGTAGACGAAGATGCACCAGCCCGTGCCCGCGTGGCCGGGGATGTTGATACCCAGGCTGGTGACGCCGTCGATGGCCATGGGTGAAAACCTACTGCGGAAGAAATTACAGCATGAACATCATTTTCAAAGGGACTCAATAATGAAGCAGATCAGGAAGTTTGTTCTAGGTAGCACACCTACTTTAATACATGCTAATAAATTTTAAAAATTTGTAAAAAAAAATGTTCAAGTTAGCACATACTTTTTAGTTAGACTTGATTCGATTCAATTGAAAATTTCTATTCGTTTTCATTCAACAGCACTAAAGTTAACCGATTTTCTCCCTAATATAGCTAACGTTTTTCCATATTTTATTTCTTATTTTAACCTTAAGGTCATGAGCGATCGTATAAGCATTTCACTGCATATCATACTGTGTATGACAAATTTAAATTTGAAGTTCTGGTTTAACATGACTTATATAAAGCGGTCATCTTTTTTTACTTGCTTCACTCTCCAGTCCTGTAGGTGGCGGTAGTGCAAAACCGTCCATAAAAATCAAGGAGACGACAATGTGTTAATCAGCGAGAACTTGCGGCAGATTAAAGATTTACATTTAGGAATTCGGCAGACGCTCTTATCCAGAGTGACGTACGAAAAATTCTTTGATGGCACTTAGTAACCTCGTTAACCCAGTGACTGAAACTTCAGTCACACACAGTGGATTTATTCATTTTATAAAAATTTTCCTTTTTAAATGGGGTCCATATTGAACAAATACGTCCCGAGTCGTTAGTTAAAAGTATTTTCTGCAAAAGCCGTGGTATACGTGTCGATGTTTAGAGCATTTAACGTTTCTAAGTTTGTATCTACATCGTCCTGAACGTAAAACTCCCTTATTGACCGAATCAACAGATTTACAGTAACTCAACTTTGGGATGACGGTACATTTTGTTTCTGCGAGGCTGCTGAGGTACTCCACAATTTCTACCTCCTCCATTCATGCCACAGATCTACATATATCTCTACAGCTTTTTAAGCTAGGAGCGTGATAAAAGAGAAGTGCAACTTTTTATGAATAGTCAAAAAAAAAACACAGGATTCTAGTGAAGAGAAAAAGTGAAGAGAATCCACTTGTATTTAGTCTGACAGAAATCTACAAAAAGAAAAAAAAATGAAATGTCTTTTTTTCCTTCATTTGTTCTGTGAAGCTTTTGCCAAAGGGAGAGGGGGGAAAAATCTATAAATAACTAGTGTGAGGAGTGTGTAGCACCGTGTGTGTGTGTGGGGTGGGAGTTGCAGTCTATAACAGCAGGGCATGAATTATTTCAGCAGGTTTCAGATTAGATCACACACTCGGCTGAGCTTCTCTCAGCAGCCACATCCTGACAGGTGTGTTCCTAACACTACAACACCCACCCCAACCCACACACACACACACACACCATCTCTCAGAGCCGAGCATTTAGGACCAGCGTGAACTACATTTTGCTCCTGGAAAAAGTGATGCTCCTGCGTTTCAATTATATCCATGGCGCAGGAAGACGATCAGGTCTCGGAAACACGTTTATTATTTTTTTTCTCCCTAGTTTTATTCCACAGGACAGTGAGGTACAGTAACACGGCCATGATCCCACACACTTGTGCGGCTGCGTTGCCAAGTTGAGCCGGACTCTGACCAAGTACCCTCGTACCCAAGAGTGCCAAGAGAGACATATCGGTGGAGCTGAAAATAGTGCAGACTGGTAATGAGTTGGAGCACAAAAACGAGGGCTCTCCTGGTGTGACAGTACAATCTGCTGAACGAAGGGGTTTTTCAGCACACGGTCACCATTAAACACGGTTTTATTTATTCCCCTGCAATAAGGTTTCCAATGTCGCTGAGGCAGTTGCTCCGTTTCTAACTCCATGACCCAAATTTAATCTTCCGGTTAACACAAAGCCAAAAAATGGCTTCCGCTTCGGTCACTACAGACTCGACGGTATGAAGTTTATTCATCCATTCATTCATTCATTCATTCATTCATTCAGTGAACACCTGAAGATCCTCGCTCAGGGTGTGTAGAAGATCTAGAGGTTGCTCCCAGGAACATGCAAAAGACCTGAGAGACATACCGAGGTCAGGCTTCAACCCTGGACGTGTTCTTCACCGTGTCAGGATGAATTGTTGCATTTTCGTCTTAGGTTAAATTTATTTTATTATTAGTTATTTATTTTGATGAGAAAAATTTGCAAGTTTGTTCTGTTTGTCCACCAAGCTTAAAAGTATTGGCACCCACTAGGGTGTTCCATGGAAACGTTGCCCTTACCATGTGGGAATAAATAAAAAATAATAATAATCGGGACTCACCAGGGACCAGCTGATACGATATTGCGATACCAAGGTGGCGATACTATTTGTATTGCGATTCTATTAGTATCACGAATTTACAGATATCTCGATTTTTTTCCCCTCTTCTGCTACATTTATAAACATCTAAATCTAGATTTGTTACGGTACCACACTGTTCAGTTCAATTATTAGTAACTGCAGTCTTTGTTGTAAATTGAGCAGCGTGTTGCTTAGCTTTCAGACAAATTTCACAAAATAAAAATCTGCTGAACTTGCCACATACTTACCTCTTCACTCCATAGGCCATGTTCAGCAGGTTGTCCAGCCTGAAAAGAAATGACTATTAGGAGTAGCTTAATTGTTTTGTGCTATTAGTAACACTTAACCAGGGATGACTCACTCTGTCTGACTTAAGAACAAAACAGACTTACGAACGCGCTCCCGATACGGATCTCGTTCGTAAATCGGGGACTACATGTAATGTAGCCAATGTCTTATCAATTTGATTCATACACATTCTCATTTCATACAAACATACAGTATGATGATACCTAGGTGCTCGGTCGATATATATTGCCATTCTGTTAGTATCACGACTCTATAAATTCAATAACATTTTTATATACACAAAAACTAAGCAAATCACTTGCACAAGATACTGCACCACCTGCCAATGTGTAAAAAAAACTGTTTTAAAGAAAGTGCCATGTTAATTAAATTGATTGTATAGCACTTCCAACATTGTCGCTAGCAGCTTTACACAATCAAAATAATTATTCAAGTTTGTATGAAATGAGAATGTGTATGAATCAAAATGATAAGACATTGGCTACATTACATGTAGTCCCCGACTTACGAATGCGATCCGTTCCGGCAGTGCGTTCGTAAGTCTGATTTGTTCTCAAGTCAGACAAAGCAAGTCTTGTACGCCTTCGACACGAATATACAATGTAAATCATACCAATCCACTTGACTAAATCTGTCCCCTTTCACCACACGATAAAAAAACTTTAACTGTATCTAAGGAAATGAATCTCAAAGTGAAATTTAAATGTTGTCCAAGTGCCTCACTGACACCGGAAATATTGTAAATAATTCTTACTATTGGTATCTGGTGCACTGTAGTGTTTTTTTTTCTTCTTTCTTATTTTATACAATACTTCTGTGACTGAACCGGAAGTAGAACTGTGGTCTGTTCGTATCTGTGGAAATTCGCAACTCGACTGTTTGTAAGTTGGGGACTAATATATATATATA
>JAQMYL010000013.1:14999634-15010352 GCA_030014365.1 Clarias pachynema | reverse complement strand
GATAAGAGCATGGTTGTGTGCAAGCTATGCAACAAGGAATTCGCATATCACCGCAGCACATCGAGTCTCAAGTATCATATTATTACAAATATTTATATGTGATTAAAATGCGATTAATTTCGATTAATTAATTACAAAGCGTCTAATTAATGAGATAATTTTTTTTTTAAATCGAGTCCCGGCCCTAATATATATATATATATATATAATTAAAAAAAAAAAATTTCCCCTTCCTTGAGTCAGAAATTTTCTCCTGGCCAATCAATCAGAGACGAGAGTTTTATATAAACGTGTATAATCCCTGAACATCTGACTTGTACTGCAACGTTCAAAAATTAGCGACACAATCCGCATGCATTATGATTTAATAATTATCTGTAATTATATGCAGCACAGACGCAGTGACAGCCGAGTCTGGCACACTATTATACGTGTTACATTAATTATACCTGACCCGGTCCTTCAGCCTGAGTCACTTTTAAAATAAGGAGAGAGAACGAAGTGAGGGGGGATAAGAAGCTAAACAAAACTTTCTCGCTAAACTTTTACACATCGTCGTCTTTGTAATTATACTGAGAGCTGATCAAACATCATCCAACAGCTCAACCTAAACCCTTTCCTTCAGGGACGTTACCTGAATCTCTGAGCCTGCTGGGCGAGCGGTCCCGGGTATCTCCTGTTCGGAGACTGGTAGAGCTGCGAGAGCAGAGCCTGGCTGGTTTTCTGACTCGGGTTGTTGGCGAACTTCACCGTGATGGGCTCGGTGGCTCCGGGAGGCTTCTGCCCGTTCAGCCCCTTAATGGCCTCCTCAGCCTCCACGCGCCGATCGAAGCGGATAAAACCCACACCTCGAGACACGCCTGAAAAATTTAATAGAAATTTGTAAATATAAAAATAAATAAATACACGGCCAAGCTTTCTCCGATTGGTCGTCCCACAGTTTTAAGCATATCTGCAATAATTTACGGATTTCTGTTGCTTCTGCTTTTTTCAGTTCCTTACTTAAATCATTTCCCACATCTACCGTTATCCATCTTTCTTTTTAGCCGACAATCCTGTGAACAAGAAGATCTTAGCAAGAACAGAAAGAAAGCTTAATTAGAAACTACTAGATTAATTTACCAACCAACAAGACTGACTGAACGAATAACCTTCACAAAATATTTTCCCGCGAAAAAGTAGTGGCGCTTCTAGCACCTTCCCTTCACTGTCTTCCTTCTCGGCTTTTTAACATACTGTAGTTTCCCCCATTCTTAACATTTTATTCTCTTCAGTTGTCTTAAAAAGCTCTTTAAAATGGACAGGGCTGTAGCTTAAAAAAACGTGAAGACGAACGCACTCCGTCTCTCAACACACAAACACAAAAAAAGAAAAAAAAAAACGTGAGCCAGTTAGACACGAGAGAGAGAGATAGAGAGAGAGAGAGAGAGAGAGACTAGGCATTTTGGAAATGGAGATCAGTCTGACTGTAAATTCATTTTAAAGCTTGCTGTGAAACAGGCATTAAAGCTGCACCTCAGGGGAAGATGGAGGGAGAGAGAGAGAGAGAGAGAGAGAGAGAGAGAGAGAGAAGGTGGGTTTCATTAACCACTCTGCCTTTCTCCGCTCCAAAAACCATTTCACATTTTATCTGTCCATGCATATTTATGACCGAGGCAGCCATTTCTGGAAACTAAGCAGCAGAAGCAGCAGCAGCACCTGTAATGTCCTCCAGCAGCAGGTCTGGATCTGTTCCAGTGTGGACATTAACAGAACGATAGGGCTTTCACATAACTGGGTGTTCTTTTGTTTTTGATGTGAAAATGATCAGGTGTAACTGGCTGACCTGTCACCTGGTCGACGAGGATTCGGGAGGTGATGATGCGTCCGTACTGGGAGAAAAGCTGCTCCAGCTCCTTTTGTGTCATGGTCTTGGGCAACCCGCTCACGTACAGGTTAGCGTCTCTGATGGACGCCGAACTCGGACGGGCGTAGGACACCTGGAAGGAACGAGCACACCTTAGCAGTTTTACGCTTTATAAACTTAAAAAAAATAAAATAAAAAAATTAATCTTGGTTAATGCTCGTATTTTATCTCATGGCTAAAAGAATTACTGACTTCAACTTCAGATAAAACAAACTTTATTTGACCTTGGTGATAAATACCACAGCCTGGGTGAGAGAGAGTGAGTTTAGTGAGAGATGACGGGAGACTGCCTTAAGCAAAAGCATGAGATGGGTTTCTAACAGAAACAAGACGATCGCTGCGAAAAAGTTATTTAAAAATCTAGAACTGTAATCAAAACTGAAAGTTTATTAAACGCCCAGCTTTGAGTGGGCGCGTCCCAAACCACACCATCAGCTGTTCACTGTGGATGCATCCTAAACCACACTCCCTATTAACTACAGTTTACAGCAGCTGCAGTGACATTTCACCTTATACTGTATGATAATAAAAAGACAGAAAATAATTCACCACAGTAGTCATGTCTCTTGTCACTCAAGCAATTTTTTCCAACACTTTATATATACACGTTTTATAGTTTACGGGTTTTTTTTTTGTTGAATACCGCGCGTCCGCGTGCTCGCAGCCGCTCAACCCTGCACGCTCACTGAGGCGGTAACACATCGCCATGCTTTTATAACCCTACAGGTGGCGCACTCAACTATTTACACATTTTCATCCCGTGTGGTAGGAGTGAAATATTTGACGAGTTTGTTTAGAAATAATACTTATGTCGGATGATGGAGACACGCGCTGCTCAGTAACAATGAGGCTTTTCTGCTAAATTAAATTTTAAGTTAAATGTTAAACTCTTGTATAGCGCTTGGTTTTTAGGTGAGAAAACTTGTTCTAAGAAACGGGATGCATTTAATCAACTTGTGAAATTTTTTTTTTTAAAGATTTAAAATTGTAACAAAAAACAGAAAAAAAATTTTTATAACCGAGCTGAGGTGATCTCGTTACATTGTGACACCAGGATTTTAATTCTCAACTTTTTACAGAAAAAAAAAAAAATAAATAATAATAATAATAATAATAAAGCGTTAAAATAAAGGAAAGAAAAAGAAATATGCTCCGAGAAGTAACTTCATGAACCACGACTATACCATTCTTGACAGTCTAGACATTCTTACTAAAGTGACGTCTGAGATAACGCGTCCTCTAAACGGTTAAACGCCTTGGTTGTACTCGAGCGTCACTTATTTCCAGGGTTTATTGCCCCACCCCCCCACACGCCCCACCCCCGACTCAGCGAAAAGTCGTCAAGCTCCATCTTGCTCTTGCTCTCTCTGTGAAACGGATTTCATTCTTCATAATAATGTTGGAAAATTCACGAGCGCGAGGCTTTGACAGGCCCACAATAGCACGTTCTCACTCCTCTGAGCCTCTAAGCTAACGACACAATCACACTCATCCACCACTGTCTATCGAGTGAAGAAGAGAAAAAAAAAAGCTTACGGAACAGATGGAGATATTTAGAAAAAAAAAAAGAAATAAATAAATGTAAAAAAACGAACGAGACTGCGACACCTCTCAGAACGCGGACCGGATCCCTCGGCTCACGCACGGGCACCGACAACACACGAGCATATGCCGAGCTGCTTTTTGGCGAAAAACGACTTGCAGGCATGCTGCACATCTCGATGAGTTCAGTTAAAATGACGCCTGAACTGCTTGCTCTGTAGCGTACAGCATCTTTTATTAGATTATGGTTAATACCCGTTTCTGCACGGTTTCCTCCATAAGCTTACACCAGCAGTTCTCAACCATTTAAAAAAAGGAATAAATTAAAAAGGCTGATTGGTTAAAAATCAGGGCCCGTATTCAAAAAGCTTCTTAGAATTCTCTCAGAGAGCTCCTATCTTAGCCTACAAAGTCCTAGCTGGGAGTCCTAGACTAAAAGTGATTTAGAAAACTTCAGAGCAACTCTGAGTAAGGAAAGTACAAAAAACCTTTATCTTACTGAGGAGGTGTAGTCGACCCTGTTGCTAGGGATAATGCAGCAATTCAAGGACTGTGATTGGTTGATTAAAAAAAAAAAAAAAGACACCTGACAAATTGAGACCTGAGAAATTGCATAATTATGGCTACAGGCTACATTATGCAAAGTTTCTGTTGTAGGCTAAATATCTTAAAGTTAAACAGCCAAATCGGTTCAAAAGTCTACTTTTGAAGCAGCTGATTTCCACACAGTAGTTACTATTATTTAAGTTCTTACTTTTATTTGCCGGACTGATTTTATTACTTGTTATCCATTACAGATTGATGGGAGCAAAATGGCTCAGCTTTTACCAATTTACATAAGACAGTTTGTTTAAGTTGAACTTTTGGATGGTATGTAGCCAACAATCCAAGAGAGATGGAAGGAAGTAAAACAACAAGAAAACCAATTTGGACTGAAGAGCAGTGTTTACTTTTAGCTTTACGTTCAGTGTTTGGAGAATATTTCTTTTTTCGCCATTTCGTCCTCTGCTATAGAAACTCTTAAGCCTCTTAAAAGTCCTCCTCTCTACTCTTAATTGTTACCTTGGAGCTATTTTTAGGGATAAGATTAAGATTGTCCTAAACTTAAGTGGAAATTCTAAGAAAATTTCAGAATTCTAGGAATCGTCTTAGAATTTCATCACTAGGAGCAACTTTTAGGCTTAAGCTTTGTGAATACGGGTCCTGGTTTACTGAAAGCCAAGAGAACATACTTGAGAAACACTGCTCTCTCATTTCAGATACGTTATCTAGACAACTAGCATCACTAACTCAAGACAGCTCCGGGAACAAGACGAGTGATTCCTGTCGAGTTTTCTGGATTGATGATGCTGCGACAGTCGACCTTATCTGATCGATCAGTCAACGTAGTTTAAACTGGGTATAGAAACAGTGTGTCTCTCTCTCTCTCTTCCTGAGAGTCACAAGACCAGCATCACAGCTTTATTTTGTTCTCAATCAAAATGGGCATTTTGTGTAAGGTTGTATTTCACTCTTTTCTTTTTTTTTAGGTTTCCCCTGAGATACTGGACTCTCAGGAGTACATCAGCATTTGTTCCCATTGCAATAAATACTTCTATGGCTAGCAATTTGATAAGTAACTAATAACTAGTCAACCTCTAGCGCATGTACAGTCGAATAAAAATATATATACAGGCAAGTCACAGAACGTTACGTTCCAGGAGCATGTTCGTAAGTCGGATTTGTTCGTAAGTCAGATGCACCTTTGACACGGATATATACGAAGCCAATTTGACTAAATCCCTGTTGCCTTTCCCCACACAAACCGTAACCACGCCTAAGGAAATGAATCTCTCAGTGTAGTGTTGACTCTGCGTCTTTAAATCCCGGACACCATTTTTCTATTTTCTACTGAAATAAGGATTATTCACCATCAGGACAGCTTTACAGGGCAGACGTTTTCTATCCTCATGCTCCCGGACTGATTCGGTAAAACCCGGTGAGGCCGACTCATTTCTTCCGCGCACACACTCAATCAATAAACCGGACTTTAGATATTTTATACATTCAATTACACTCTGAAAATTTGGTGCACTGCAGTGTCTACTTTTTGTATAATTCACATGAGCTACAGCCATGATTGAACAGGAAGTAGAACCGCAGTCTGTTATGTGGAAATTCATAACATAAATGTACTTAAATCCGGGACTACCGGTACAGAATTAACGTCTCAGTTTGAAAACGGTATTGCATTAAACCACGAATAGCTTTTTTTTTTTAGTTTAAATCCGTTGATTCGTTTGACACAGCACTATTTAGGCCACACAACTACAAATCGCTAACTCGACGCACATCCTAAACCTCACTATTTATATCACGTGTATATAGGGTACAACACACTCTACTGTCCTGGTTTAACACGGACCCCACACACACGCGCGCACATTCTGCATTGCGGTGCTGAACTCGTTCCTCCGTGATAAAGAGCGAGAAGTGAACGTGGATAAGAATCACTGTAACGTTCGAACACTAAAACTGTTTTGGAAAAACTTGGCAACATCTTTTTATGTAGAACTGTAAAACGGCTCCGGTTCTAACAAAAAACACTCTTATTCTCGTGTGTGTGTGTGTGTGTGTGCGCCTTCTCAGCAGCTCTGCCTGGGTGACAGCGCACGCTGCTTATCTGCCTAAATTTAATTAGAACGCTGGCAGACGCGAGGCGCTGGCTCGGCTCCGTAATCTCAGCCACGTCGATATTTAAAAAAATAAAAAATGCCTGCTTTTAATTAAAGCTCAGAACGGAGCCTTAAACGCGATCGATAAACGCCACCGAACTCGCCTGCGCTTTTCTCGGCTTTACGTCCTCTAGACGGCGGATGAAGAGAATGCGCCGCTGTAAACTCCGCTTTCGCTCGTCGTCGTCCTCCTCCTCCTGACCTCTGACCTCATTTGCTCCGTCTTATCCCACATCATCTCGCTTTCTTAACGCTGTTTTCTCCGGTAACACTCGCAGATTAATCGCACGCCAAACATCAGCACTTCTAAAAAGAACAGCAGGACTGGAGTTCTTTTCCTCTCCTCTGTCGAGTGTTTTAAAATACATTAAAAAAAATTAACAAGTACAGCCTGCTGCTGTTCCAGCGTTTTATTCTCATTAAAAAAAAATACAAAATCTAAAAGTTGTGATTTGAAAGAGTGTCTTACTGCTTACATGCCAACCTGAAAAAACAGTTCTTCAATACAGTACTTGAACATGTCTGTTAACTGAGAGAGAGAAGGCAGTGTGTGTGCGCGTGTGTTGTATATAAACAGGGTGTTACAGCATACACCAGGTGCTGAGTAGGAAAAGAAGCTGACGCTCATCTGTTCTTCCACGTTCACAGGACTCATTTCTCTGTGCGTGTTCCTCTTACCTTAATGGTTTTGGTTTGTAGTCGCAGTCCGTTCAGGGTGTTGATCGCTTTTTCCGCGTCCTTGGGATCCACGTAGTTGACGAAGCCGTATCCGAGACTCTGGCCTGGAATACAAACACAAGCAGGATCTGATATTGTGGTTTATATAGTCACATTAAATTGATCTCAAAATATACAAGCGACATTTCATCACCAGTCTCTTTAAAAGACGTCAAATTTGCAATACAAAGCTGTTTTCTTTTCCCCCTCTAAAGCAAAACCATGTGAAAGAACGCCTGCCAAAAGCTTTAACGCCACAAACCGTATTAATAAAAACTGCGCCGTTAACAATCCGAGTATAAAAAGTTGTACTGTACACAACGGCAGAATCTCGACCCTCGCTCAGCCACCTACAGCAGAAGCCCTGAAAAAGCTTGAGCCTTAAACTGCAGAGAATAAAAAGCCTAAAACCGTTATCACAAAAATAATACTGAAGAGAGAAATGAAAAGCGGTTCCCAGCCCTGTCTGAGGCAGCCCGAGTTCAGCCCTGACAGCGAGAGACTATTCAGCACACATTATAGGTGATGAGAGGAACAGACTGTCTCTTAAAAATACAGAAATTCTGGTATTTAAAATGAAATGCCCGCCCTCGTTGTTTACTAATGAGTAGCCATGATTGGCTCGCCAAATACAAAGTGACTGGTGTGTGTTTATTTAAAAACGTTCGATGCGGAGTTTCGATTCGTTTCTTCACTGATGCAACCTTGTTCTTATTCCATGTGCTGCACGCTATAACGAGCGAAGATAGCAGGACAATTGTGGGAGAGAGGACAAATGCTAGGTTAAGAAATGAAAAAGTTTCTACTCTTCAGTTTCCTTATAACCTACATGAAAAGTTTTAAACTTGCTATATTTCCTTAAATCTTAATTGAATGCGTGTGCTGCTGGTTAAAATGGTTATAAATAAATACCAACAAAAACACTTTAGTGTTTAGGCTGATCCCAATAACCCAAAGAAGCACCCACAGGTCTTCGATATTTACTTGCATACATCAGTGGCACGTGAAACGTTTCCTTAATGACGGCGCTTTATTAGCGCTACACTAGAACTAAAAACACTACACAAATGCTAATTCAAAATGTATTTTCAGAAACCACTACCACTTCAGTCATTTCCTTCATGAGCGCTCAGATTGATCATGTTCAGAAAACCAGTCATGTAATATATAGAGCAAGTCCCCAACATACGGACGAGTTACGATCCGGGAGCACGTTCATAAGTTGGATTCGTTCGCAAGTCCGACTGTGAGGTACCGCATTATACTCTTGTGAGACTGCACCTCCAAATCGCAAGGGGAACCGCGGTGACACAGCGGGGTCAGCTGACCTCGCTTAAAGGGAACCCGGAAAGGAGGACAATGCCACATGAGGTTTACTGCACGTTTGAACACACGCCGTTTGGTCTCAGAGCCGTTTCGGACTGTGAACTGTTTTGTCATTTTGTCTCGAAACTGTTTTCCACTGTATTGGACTGTGAACTCCGTCTCGTTGAGGATTTTCCGAAATTAGGATTGTTCATCAGGACAGTTTTACAGGACAGACATTTTCTATCATTTGTCATCGATTATTATCTGCGGAAATCTCGTAACTCAAATGTTCATAAGTCGGGGACTTGCTGTATAGTGAAATTGAAATTCAGCTCGCATTTCAAAATGTTCTTCCCAGGTAATCTGCGTATTAGGAAATACGATACAGTATACATTAATACATTTAACGAGTACAAGATGGCAGTGCGCTAAAGGCAGCTGATTATAGCAACAGCCGATCAGACGGAATTTCAAACAGTATCCAAACAATACAAGGCTAAATCATCCGTCTTGCCTTTCTGTTCGTCCTTCATACTAGATTGAAGTGACTACACAAAAAAAAAAAAAAAAAAAAGAAGCAAAGTTTCTCCTCTGGCCTGATATGATGGACGTTTTTATTTTAATAGACACTGGATGGTGGTGGGGAATCAGACTGCTGCTATGACTCATCAGGCTGAGCAATGAAGATCTCTGTTCTCTTGAATAATTTCAAAATCTCAAATCTGCCTGCGAAATAATAAATAAATAAAAACAAAAATAAAGCTCGACACCCACTCCCTTCCACCACATGGTAGCGATGCAATTTCCACAGCCAAGATGTAGCTGCTGGTCAGGTTCAGCTCAGCCTCCTCCGCTAAAGCGAAACCTTCTAATGATCAGCACAGACGGTGAGATTGCAGAGAGGACGCCGTGCCAAAAATCGCACCGTCCAATCCAAAGAGGAAAAAAAAAATAAAAATACAGCAAAAAGAGCAACACAGGAAATCCTACTCTGGGTGGAGAGAGTGTTGTCTGGTTTTGGGTTGTGTTTTTTTTTTTTTTTTTTGGGATCCCCAAATGTGCCTCGCTGAAAGAGAACTGCTTCCCAGTATACAGAAGACAAACGATTTACAGAATAAGATCCTTCTGGAGATTCTCAGGGAGGAGAAAAAGGGGGTGGGGAAAAAAAAAAAAAACGGAAGCGCCGTGGGTTGGTGAGTATGTGCACGAGTGCATTTCCCAAATTGCTTTATTGTTAAAATACAGCCATATGCCGGCGTGGATCGTCACCAAGACCACATTAACGTGAGTCAGGTTTACTACCCCAAATGAGCAAATTCTGATAATTGACTCGTAGTGTCCCAGACTTGGTATTCAGGTACAGACACACCCACCTTCACTACATCACGGCTTTCTGCAAGCCTCGAGTTTAAGCAATATCATCCGATGTGACATAGTCTATAGCCAAATATTTGCCGACACCTCACCATCAAGCTATCTAGGCCTTTGGAACATCCCGTTCTCTGCTGTTCTTTTTAGACCCTGACTCATTCAGCTACAAAAGCGTTAGGGGAGGTCTGGTGGACTCGGTGTTCCACTTCATCAGGTTTGAGGTCAAGGCTCGATGTTCTACCAGTCCTTCCAGAACTTTGTGCTTTCTTGCTGGATCGTGTTTGGCCCTCTGGCTTCCAGTGAAGGGAAATCTTCATGCTCCAAAGACAACTTTGAAGGAATGACTCAAGGAAGGCTCACATATGGGTGTGATGTCAAGTGGAGCACAAACCTCGTGGTATATACACCCAGAATAAAAATGAACAGTGTTATGGGGAAACATCAGTCATTCCCACAAGCACCAGACTGATTAACAGGTAGAGGGCAATGCTGGTCATCATGATCGGTTTACTTTGCTATACCGTATACGCACATGTACACTGGTTACCTCGGCATACGAACTGACGAATCTTCGCCTTAAGAATTGAAATTTTGCAAGAAATTTACCTCAGCATAGGAAGCTAAGCTAGGAAGTAAAAGATGCAAGTGATGAGTTGCGCTTACGTCTGATCCGTTAAAAATTTGTTTTAACAAAGACAAGCAAAGGAGTTTACATTTTTTGGGGGGTTGTTTTTGCATTTTGTGCACCATGGTAGCAAGAAGAAATGCGAGTCGCTTTCAATTTTTGTTTTTGTTTTTTTAATTAAGGTTAAAGTGAGGCCTAATGTCTTTCATATTAGTTTATTTACACGCCTTTTCTAAAAAGTTGTTTGTTTTTATATGCAAAAATATGATTAGTGTTGGAAATTGGTAATATTTTTGGGTGGCTGGAATGGATTATCTGCACTTACATTAGTACCTATAGGGAAAAAATTTTCGCCTTAAGAACTCGCCTCGGAATAATTTTTTTTCTCTCTCTTGTATATAATGAGGATGGGTTGCGTTCGGTTCCTCTCAAGGTTTCTCGGGGGGTTTTCATCACAAACTAGGGATGCACCGATACCGGTATCGGCCTCGATACCACATTTTCTAAAGTACTCGTACTCGTTAAAAGTCCCCCG
>JAQMYL010000013.1:14947700-14965376 GCA_030014365.1 Clarias pachynema | reverse complement strand
CCAATATACTGCAGTAATTATTCTCTAATTTATTAGGAAATGGGGTTAACACCTAATCATGCATGGAAAAAAAAAAAAAAAGTCAAATCGTGACATCGATATAATTTTGAAAAATACCGTGATATAAATTTATCATACCGCCCAGCTCTAGATGCAAGTTTACATGTTTTTGTGGATTTTTTGCATTTTGTGCATGATTTAGTGAAGACAGCGCCATGGGTCCCAAAAATGTTTTTTTTTTATATACAAAAAATATGATTATAGTTTTGGAAATTGGTAATATTCGTTAATATTGATTAATTAGCTGTATAGAAGGCTATAGAGCTTTTGAAACTTAAAGAATCTGAATAAATTTGAGCTCAAAGATTAATTTCAGGCTTCACACGTTAATTCAGATATTTTTATATATATATATATATATATATTTTTTTTTTTTTTTTTAAGAAGTTTACATTTTTAATAAAGTTGAGCTTTCATTCAAGGAAAAACAATGAGTATGCTAACAAACTAAGCTAAATTTTGCTAAAAAGTCTTACACTTTCTCCACGTACGTCAACTTTTAGGGACAAAAAAATAATAAAAAACACCCACACGACTCATAAGATGCAACTTGTTTCTTGAACATTCTATAATATTAAATGGGTACAAAAATTTTCAAACGCATGATGCAGAAATAACACTTTTTAAAAAATTTAAAAACAAATAAAAACCTGTGGTAGAACAGGAACAAAACCTCAGGATGTGATGTTTCAGCTGAAATAAAATTACCTCAATACTCTGACCAGAGACTTAACTGACAGAATGACCCTTTAGATACAGGCTGTCCATGCTAAGCTAGCTAACTTGTTAGCCTAACACCATTAGCAAGTGACCCAAACAGTTATGGAGCGACAAAAAAAACAAAGAACGAAAAAATTATCACTTCATTGCATATAAGCGATAAAGAAAGCTAGTTTTACTGATTCACTCACTTATAAGTACTTAATATTCATTAGCATGTGTACAAACATTAGCACTAGAATCCATACATCGTATGAATTAGCCGTTGTCATAGCAACGATACATTCGTTTCAGCGGGGTATGGTGTTTTGTCGAAACGCGCCACATATTGAAACGCGCTATGATCAGTTCTGCGCATGCGTCCCAACATCTGACCAATCAGAGACGAGAACTGCAAAGCGCTGAACCGTAACCAGGTGAATCGTTTGACGATGCAGCTTACTTTTTTTTTTTTTTTAATCCATCATTCCACATAGATGTGTTAGTGGTATCTATTCATATAGATGACATTGTTGATCATAAAGTGGAAAAACAAATTAAAATGGAGTCATTTCAGTACGTAGTGCACTACGCAGGGTGTGGGACGTCATTTCGTCATCAATTACGTAGTGCACGTGCCTTGCTTAAAGAGACTGGGGACGTATTTGAAACTATGTTTAATAAAATACTCATTTTCAGTTGGAAATATTAGCACCAAACACACTAAAACCAACCTGGCTAAAATTATTTATTAAACTAAATAAAGGTCAGCGTTAGCTTTATTACCGTTACACAGCAACCGTTAAAATTTAAAAACAGACGCCATTTTAAATTATACACCACAGCTTTAAAAACGAACAAGTTTTCTGACGCTAAAACCACTCTTACCTTTTATTAACCCAAACGCAGCGTTCTCCTTTTACTTTAAAAGCAACTCCAAAGATAGCTCAAAGCCGCACTCAGAGTGAAAGCAGAGGCGCGAAAAAACCGACGAGCCTAAATAAACTGGCATGTCAATTAGCCAATCAAGAGACACACTATTACACTGATCAACTAATCAGAATGCAAGATCAGCGTTCTTCTTTGTCGTGATTGGATAAATTAATTAAAAAGTGGGCGGGATGAGTAGTCACCGTGATGATTATACTTCCTGATTCAGGTGTTGCAATTCAAATACTAGATTAAGGCTTAATTAGAAGTAAAACGTCTTAAATTGAGATTGGCTGATGTGGAATGATAAAGTGGAGGAAAAATAATATAATGTGACCATGTATTTGTGGGAAGGCTAATTTTTTTTTTTTTTTTTTTTAAGTTTGTATGACCTAAAAAGGCACTTTTAATCAACAATAATGTTACATGTGCTGTGAAGTGGTATAATACATACTAAAATCACAAATAATTATTCTGAGTCAAGTACTATAGAGCTTTAGACATTCTTTCCAAGAAAACTGCTTTATTGCAATGAAATGGGGGTGACCTCTAGGTTGAGCTGCCTCAGGGGTTCAGGGAATCATCTTATCCAATGTTTCTTTCCATCTGTATGTCACATTCCAATGCCAAAATAGTATTAATGATACTAATTAATGTGACATTCTATATTATAAATATCAGGATTGGCCAGATTTGCTAATCAGAACACAGGATCAGAATACTTCTTTGTCCTGATTGGATAAAGTGAATAAATTTGATATATAAGATAATGAGATGAAGTCCAATCTTTTCTGTTTGCATGATCTGAAATAATACTTAATCACCAGTAATGTTATACATGCTGTGAAATGATATGCAGATATTGAATCTTAAAATCACAATTACTATTGAGTATTAAACATTCTAAGAAAATAGCTTTATTGTGATGAAATGGAGGCGACATCTGGGTTGAGCTGCCTCAGGAGTTCAGGGAATCATCTTATCTTTATCTTGTCATGTGTATGCTCTAATGTTCTCATCTCATCAAAATAGGGTTAATAATAGCAATTAATGTGACATTCTTAAAAAATATTATAATTATCCCTTTCAATTAGCCAATCAAGAGACATACAATCACCTAGATCTGCCAATCAGAACGAAGGATCAGTGTTCTCCTTCGTCATGATAAAAAATAAAGTGAGTTAAAAGTGGGCGGGATAATTAGATATATGAGATAATGATAATGAGATTATGTATTTGTGGGAAATCTAATCGTTTACAGTTTCCATCCATCCATCTAGGAGCCTCTATAATCCAACTAGGGCCCATGGAGGCCAGTAGTGGTTACCATTGTATTTATTCCCATTTTACCCACTGTTGTAGGATTTCCAGTCAACATTCACATATGCATTCACACACTACAGGCAATGTGGGAACACCAATTAGCCTAACCTCCATGTCTTTGGACTGTGGGTGAAAACCGGAGCACCCGAAGGAAACCAACCAAGCACATGCCAACTCCATACACACACAGACCCTGAGAGTGCTAACCACTAAGCCAACATGCCGCCCTTTTATAGTTTGCATGACCTGAAATGGCATTTAATCATATATGCTGTGAAATATCATGGAGATAATGAACGTTTAGTCACAAACACATCATCTCACTACAATACTATAGAGTATAAAACATTCTTATACATATTAGTGTCTTTATCATACATGTAAATAATATTAATAATATTAATCATCATCATCATCATCATCACGCATATTACTATTTAAAGCTGCCTAATGAAGTAAGCATATGTTTAATACAACAGCTTATATATTCAACTTCTATATGAAGCCTTAAGAAGGGATGCAGAATTTTTAAAAAAGGAATTGAACACTCCTTGGACTGTAAAACGCGACAAAATAACTAAAATAAAATAAAATAAAAAAGATTGGTGCTTGGAGGTAGATATGGATAGACAGATAAACACCACAGATGCCATGCTGCCTAAGAAAATAGACTAATGTTCAGTTTATTTAATCGCTATATTGCATGAAATGAAATGAAATGAAATGGAGGTGACCTCTAGGTTGAGCTGCTTCGGGGGTTCAGGGAATCATCTTATCTTATTTTATCTTATCTTCTGCATGCCATGATGTTCTCATTTTTATACCAAAATAGTGCTAATAATAATAATCATAATTAATGTGACATTCTGTACAATAATAAATATAAATATTCCATTAAAAAAAGATATATAGTAGTATTATTAGTATAAGGGTTTATGTTATATCAGGTACTGATCATGCATGCATACAGCATGCACGCTTTTCACACGATGCACGCGCCGCACAGCATGCACAATCAGCGCAGCACACACACACACGCGCGCGCGCGCGCGGTTATTCCAGGTCCCGAGCTGTCATATTCCATTGTAAAAAGCCACGCACAAACGCACGCGCGCACACACCTCAGGTCACATTTAAAGAAAGAAACGCACGAGCCTGTTCTGTAAATGAATGAATGAATTGATTAATTAATAAATAAGCAATGAATAATCGGAGCTTACCGTGTGAATAAAGGCAAAGTTAGGCGAGGTCCAGAGAGAAATTCAAAGCCAGTATTAATAATAATAATGATAATAATAATAATGATAATAATAGTAATATAAAGCCACACTGAGCACGAGCACCAATCCGCGTTCTCTTTATCTGCAAATCGGCAGCATGAAATAAATAAACAACAAACAAACAAATAAACAAGGAATATTGTTAAGAATTCAAAATAAGAACCAAGGCTCAAAAAATGATTCAAATGAAGTGTTTATTGAACACAAAATAAAGGGACACAAGCAGGGGAAAGGGGGAAACGCAAAAAAAGGGGGAAAAAAGAAAGGAAAAGAAGGATGAAGAGATGGATGGAAGGATGGAGGAGTTAAAGAAAGCAAGCTGCGTGCTGCTGCTCCGCACCGACACGCCACATCGCTGGAGAAAGTCTAACATGCGGAGGAGAGAGAGAGCTGCACGGCCATTTATACACACACACACACACACACATGCACGCGCACACTTCACCATACACACACACACACACACACACACACACACATACGCACCAAAGTACACGCCTCCACCGTGATCGTTTCAAACCGCGGGATCCGATTGGCTCTCACGTGCCTTTCTCAACCCGTAATCCCACCCACTCTAAAATCCTATTGGCTCCCAGTTACATCAGTCATCGCGCCGGGTATGGAGCCACCCTGCGGAACTGAAATAATGAATGAAAAAAATGACAAGGACGCAACAAGGCGAGGTGTAGAGCACGGGTGACCTTTTCTCCCCCCCCCCCCCTTTTTTTTCTTCAATTCTTCTCCTTTCTCTTCTAATTTCTTCCCGTCTATTTCTTTACTTCTTTAATAATTTCTTTTTCTTTTATTCAATATCATCTTTCTTTTTTTCTGTTCTCTTTTTGCTTTCTGTCATGCTGTCTTTTTTCCTTTTTTTGATTTCTTACTTACTTTCCTTAAACTTGACTTACTTTCCTTTTTTAATTGTTTATTAATTCTTTCTTTCTTTCTGTCTGTCTTCCTCTATCGTTTCTTACTTTCTTAAATTCTCTCTTTCTGTCTGTCTTTTTTCTTCTTCTTTCTTTCTTTCTTTCTTTCTTTCTTACTTTCTTTAAGTCTGTCTTTCTTCTTTAATTGTTTCTATATTCATTTTTAACAACCTATCAATTTCTTTCTCTTTCTTTCTTTCTTTCTTTCTTTCTTTCTTTTTTCTTTCTTTTATTCTACCTTTTCTTTCTTATTTTTTTTCTTTAAATCTTTCTTTTTTCTTCTTTTAATTGTTTATTTTATCCCTTTTAATTAATCAATTGCTTTCTTTCCTTTTACTTTATATCTTTTGTTCTTTCTTTCTTTCTTTCTTTCTTTCCTTTTCTTACTTGCTTTAATTCTTTCTTTCCTAATTACTTTTTAAAATTTATTTCTGTCTTTCTTTTTTACTTTCCTTTCTTCTGTGTTTCTTTATTTAACCACCTCACTGTCATTCATCAATTATTATAATCCTTTTTTTCTTCTTTTTTCTTTTTACACTCATTCAATCTGCATTTTCTTTCTACTTTTTACTTTCTTGTTTACTTTCTTTACATGTGTATGTCTTTCCTTCTTTATTAGTTTTTATTTGTGTTTTTGATTATTTATTGAATCATTTTGATTAATCTTTTCTTTCTTCCTTTATTTCTTTCATTATAATTCTTTCATTAAACATGTACTGATGTACAGTACATGTTTAAGTAGCACTGTAACATGGAGACGCTTCAGTGACAGTTAAAATGGCTTGAAGTGGGCTTTATGATTTTTGCCTCGATTATACTATCGCTGACCATAAATGTAATCTGTCATCTTGGAACATGTGATGTGGCTTAATCGAGACCAATTTTGCATCACTGCAACATGATACAGCTTTCAGATCTCCTCAATATGTCCAAATTACTCCAACAAACACACACTGACTTGACAGATATTGTTTATTCTGTATAGATATTCTTTGTGGACACCTGACTATTTCACCAATACCGGAGTCCCCCTCTTATATTGGCCTATAAGCTCTAAACTTCTTTCAGACTGTGGGTGTGGAGATTGGTGTTTATTCACCTGTTCCAGCATGACAGTAGGTGAGTGATCACTAGTCTCCACATTGTATAATGCTATATTATACAAAGACCTGTTAGTGCGATGGTCAGGCATTCCCATACGTACTTTTGGCTGTTTAGCGTATATAGCTAACTGAAGCATGTGAAATACACATGTCTAAATCGACTAGAACATTAATATGAGGCACATCAGCGATGACAATGGCGCCTACTGCTATGGCATTAAGACATTCTTTTTACTCTTTCACACAGCTCTGAAAATGATTCCAGGGCTGATATTAAGAGGACACACATCAGCCACAGCCTGAGGAATCAAGTGAGAAAGACCAGACTTCAGGAGCATTGGCTTCCCAGAAGGCATTGCAATCTGATAATTCAAGAGGTAATGGGTAAGGTAAGAGGTCTTTGAGCCAAACTATTAATTCATAGTCATGACCTTACTGACTTACTGTATAAGGAACTGGAAAGATTTCTTATGAAAAAAATGAGTGGCGTGTCCAGCCTTTACACATGGAATAGTGGAGGTAGGGGTTAAGTGTAAAAGCTTTTAATATTTTTTACAAATATTATAATACAAATATCAGTTTTCTTGGTTCGTTGCCATTTTCCAACCTTAAGCAGGTACAAGTAGGAAGTGGAAAATGTAGAGTTTACACTTGAATGATTCAAATGTGTTTTTACTGTATACTTTTATATAAATAATCAAATTTAAAAAATATATGACTTATCTGAGAAATCACACACCAGGTAAGTAAGTAAATTTACATACTGTATGTGTAAATGCCAATTATTTCTTTATTCCGATCTGATGATTTTCATATAAGGAAGAAAACGTTTGCCATGCTTCATAGATGAGCTCCTTCTCCAAAGTCAATCTCAGAAAAATTCACCAATCATGTCAGCTCATGTATGTGGAAGAGGGTGGATAGCGCTTTCCTCCAAGTGTGTTAAATTCCTCTAGTCAGTGGGTGGGATCTGTGGTAGTCCTGGGTTATTCTTTACCCTCTCGTAATGGGAGCCAGAGAGAAAATGGAGTAAAATTTCCTGCAATAAGTCCTACAACAGGCTTACTCTGCAAATTGCAATGCATTACACTAACAAAATTGTGTTTATATTTAAATATGTCACTTTTCTCAGTTCCGTCATTATTCCATCATCTGTGCATCACAGAATGGTACTTCAAAGTGTAGAGTATGTTGCTAGCTACAGTAGTTAGCATGCTAGATACTGTAGTTAGTAAGCCTATGTGTATCCCAAGGTCTTAAAAGAGACCTTGGAGTGTAAATCTTCATCGTTATTGCTGCTAGAGTGATGAAGACGATGCACACTTATGAATAGAGGAAGTCAGTAAATATGGTTTAAAAGGTATAATGATATAGAAAAAAATTCAATTTTTGTGAGTTTATTATTACAGTAGGAAGAAACGATTTGCCGAACACCGAACACGAGTCCACCGAACACCATTTATTTAATTGGTGAATTGGTATACAATATTTTGTATTTTGTACTTTAGCTAAGCTAAAGCTATGCTAGCTAGCTTGTCATAACCGATGTAAGTAGGCATTTCCAACCAACAGCCAGGCTCCGTTTATTCCAACCATTTTCCCATTTATAGATTAACTGTGGTTTAGGTGGAGTCGACCAGAGCTCCCATGTTAATGCTTTAAAGCTGCTCTTTAGAAAACCTATGACTGACATCATACAGCGTTTGTCCAGTTCTTATACGCTATATGTTAATACCATAAAAAGGCATGCTGTTGTGCTACTAGGGAGACTGTAGTCCTAAATAAAAATAAAAAATGTGCTAAAAACTAGAGTTTCCTTCTACAAATGTTACTTACATAAACGTTTCCTTATAGGGTGCTATAAAACATTTATTTGTTAAACAACATCATACTGTTGTAAATCCATACATATACAGTATTTGACTAGAACTAGCAGTTTATTATGGTAAAAATATGTGATTTGAATTAAAGGTCACCCATTATGCATGTTTTTTTTTTTTTTACATTTGGATGGCTTTCCATTGTGTGTGCAAACATTATCCCATTTTCTGCTTTTTGGATTTTTCTGCTGCTCATAGTTTAAACAAGGCGATTAGATTTTGTCTCTTATTGTGACCTCATATAGATTAGAAGACGCCCTCTCCAGCTTGTTGCTCATCTCTGCTGTTTTCTAGAGGGGTGTGGTTCAGGATTAGCCGACACAGAAACGGCACTGGATTAACACACTGAATAACACACTTTTGGAGAGCTCTAAGACTGGTTAAAGAAATAGTAACATATGGGACCTTTAATACTATACTACTGTCAAGGCTGTTGCTATAGGAAAATAATTAACCCTTCTGACCAATGAGAGTTGAGAATTTAAAAGTGCTGTGTAAGGACCCTATATTTCCTATTTCTTTTTGTCATTGTGATTTGGCTGAATGCTTAATATAACCGTATTAAACTTCACATATGCTTCATCAAAGAATATACTGCAATTTTATCCCATGAGAGCAGATCGGATTTATATGTTTCATGGTGAATCGTTACAGGAATCAGTGAGATGGCTTTCAAGGGACTTGTTACTGTAAAGGAAATATAAACTGTAATAGATAGAGTTTCCGTGGACATGTTACAGAGGCCACCACACACACATGCACATACAGTACTGTACACACAAATACAGAATAGACTTATATTCTAACCGCCCAAAAATTGCATTTTGTAATACAAATTCATATAACCTAATCTGTCAGCAATAGCCATGAAGTGCTAATTAGATTTTTTTTCAGGTCAATGCATGGGTCAACGGTCACTGCACAACCATACGCATATACAAAGTGTGCTGTTATCTTATATTCAAGTTCTCGGCTCATCCTCAGGGGTCGAAGGTCGACTCCACTTGACCCGTCCATCTTTGAAAGCACAAGTCGCGTTCGGCACATTTCGCCCCTCAGCGACAAAGGTGAAACGTCAATAGCGGTTGCACTAATGCGCTATCATGCTCTGCATCCAGACAAGAGCAGTGTTAGCATGCTCTGAATGCGAGACAGGTGATTAGAGGAAGCGCGCACTCAGGGGAGGAACGAGTGTCAACAATCAGCCTCTGACACCCCGCAAGACGAGATAATGGGCATAATTGCAGTAAAACACTGCTTTTCAGGCACCGTTACCTGGCTGCACAGTGACATCTCAGACAGCAAGGTGAGAAATGATGCTCAGATAAAGATATTTTTTCATAAGCTGAGGCTTTTCTTTGACGTAGCTCGATAAGATAAGGCTTGATGCATGCCTGCTGGGAAATGGAAATGTTACCGCAGCGTTTTTTTTTTTTACATCAACTGAACATGTTTCAACGCTCGTCCCAGGTTCTTTATCAGATCTCATGAGCAGTAAAACGTCAATATTGCAACATGAATCCAGCAGCTTCGACTTACTCCTGATAGACATTTCAACATAGAGAAATGACATCACATGTTATTGTTGGGATTAAAGCGAAGAGAGGATAATACTAACATGAGTAGAAAATCCATACAGACACAAATGTATATTCATCCCTGTATACTATAGCACATATAACACCAGTTCTTGATTCTGATTGTCAGAAGGTTTTGGTTCATTTTCGATAACAGCAGAAGTTCAGCTGTAATTTAAATCAAGTGAGCTACAGTATAATACTAACTCCACTGCAAGGTGAATTGAATAACACTGATTATCAATTATATACCAGTAAACTGGTAACAGGATCATGGGCATTCAAGGCTCACTCATACCCCTGGAGTCCAAATGATGATAATTATTCAGTTATTTGTCATGTACTTGTACCGCACAATGAAAGGATTTTTAGGCATATGCCAGATAGGGTTAAGGGCCTTGCTCAAGGGCTCAACAAATTGGTGGTGCTGGAGCTCGAACCCCCAACCTTCTGATCAGTAACCTTAGCCGATTGAGTTATCACTGTCCTAAGCCAGAGGCCACTGCCCTAGGCCAAAGGCCAGTCTATCTGAAAAAGGACAACCTACTGAAAAAAGTCAATGTTGGCCACAACAGAAAGGTATAAGAACACCCAGTGCACCATAGCCTGCCATGCATGGGGCCTGGCAAACAAAGCACCCAAGGTCAGAAACCCGGCCTCCAGACTCCCCAGATCCCAATCCAATTGACCAACCAAGCAATGTGCCATACAAACAAGTCCATGAGTTCCCCACCCTGCAACCCCAACACCAAAGGATGTGCCACTAACGTCCTGGTGCCAGACACCACATCACCCCCATAGTGGTCCCATGGAGCCACGTCCCAAGGAGCCAGAGTGGCCCAGGTAGCACAAGGGGAATCAACACTATATTGGGCATAATATTTTACTTTTTAATGTTATTCCTGATTAGTGTTTATGCATGCTTACCACTGGACCACTAGGGAACATGCTGGCGATGCTGGTAAATACACATCCATAACAAGAAGTGCCACTAAAACCACACCAATTTACTGAAATATTGAATTGGAAAGCAGGCAAGGCAGTAGGGTCAAAACAAACCCTGTTTAACATCTGAGATCTCTTCTGTGAAAGTATATGTGATGCAGTACAAAGACATAATTAGTTTGATTGGCATTCCCAAATTGCCTGTAGTGTATGTGTGTGCCCTGCCATGTGTTGGCACCCCATCCAGGGTGAAACCATGCCTCTTGCCATACGTCTCCTAGGATAGGCTCCAGGCCCGCTGTGACCTTGAATACAGGACAAAGTGCTACCATAGTCAGGTCTCCATCATCTGGTAAAGTCAATGTCAAAAAATAAATCTTGAACTGTTCCGTTAAAAACTCATTTATGACTTTTAAAATATCCATTTGTTCAATGCTAGTTGACAATACTAAAATGTAATTCATGAGGATGTTCATTCCAACAAATTTTTTTCTTAGTAATTTCTCCATGCATTTGACAGAAATGTGAAAAGAAATGTGAATTTATCCTAACATCAACCTTTATTAATCAAAAACCGTCAGCCTTAGTTACTGTTTTAGCTAGCATATCCATGATCCATATCATAAGGTTCTTACAACTTGAACAGTAACACAACTATAGTAATTTTCTAGTTAAACCTTTATCTATTTTGTGTTTTCGATGTTCGATGATTTTCTGCGCAATGGAACCAGATGATCTCATCCATTGTGCTTACATGACTCATTGAGAGAGGGGGGTGGAAATCCCACAGTACCCATAATGCATAGCTAATGGGGTATCTGGGTGATGTCATACACACATGGGACCAGACTAATATATGTAATGCACCCCCCCACCACCACCCCCCACACCAACACATCATATTTCCATAAAGTAACAATAAAATATAAATTATACATGTCACCTGCAAAGAAATAATACACGTTTCTGAAAACACCCACGTGCTGATGCGATTCAATTAGCTTCTTCCATACTACGTATATTATAGTTGTTAACTAAATTAAGCCTGTGTTTCTGAACATATCAAACATGATTTGTTGTCTTCAGGACGTGTCGATTACCTGTGAAATGTTGTGTTTAAGTATCATCCGCTGTACAGCCCACTTCATTCAAAAGCACTTCAGCTCTCTCGTACTGACGGAGACGGGGGAATAGATTAGCCATGACTGCTCTCTGGTCCTGGAGAGCTGCCGGTCTGGAATATACATTTCAGAGAGAAAGTGGGAACCAGAAACTGAGACATATGCAGCATCAAGAAAAGGGATCGGGATCAGTATACAGGTAGAAATATAAGGGAAAACATACACACTAACACACTAGTGTTAGATGGTGATGACAAAACTGGTTTTGTATTAGTAATAAAATACAATAATGCACCAGGTACCATTGTTGTTTTTGGACAACAGGTACAATAGTGTTGGAGTTTTATAAGTGACTTCATCATAAATTAAGGTTAGGTGATTGTTTAATGTCTGTTTAATTCACATTTTAGCTCATATGCATGTCTTTTCTAAATGTTAAAAAAAAATTTATATGCAAAAATCTGATTGATCCCCGTTGAGGGGTCACCACAACAGACCATTTAATCCGCACACAACTTGACACAGATTTTATGCCAGATGCCCTTCCTGATGGAACCCCTTTTATTTTATCTGGGCTTGGAACCAGCACTGCATCCAGTGGCTGAGGCTTGGGAATTGGGTAGGAATCAAACCCGGGTCTTCCACATGGTAGGCGAGAAACCTACCACTGAGTCACCAATGTCCAGTGTTAGAAATTGGTAATATTGGTAAAATCTTTGGGTTGGCGAAATGAATTATCTTCATTAACATTATTTCCAATGGGAAAATGCGTTTCACAATACAAACTTGCCTCTGGAACGGTTTCAATTTGTATACCACTGTACTACTGTAAATGTCCCAAGTTAAAGAAGTCCAAAGGTAATTTATTACTTTCCCATTCATTACTCTGTATAGAGTACATGAGTACACGGTGGTCCGGGAGCCTGTCTAGGGCACCAATGGAACAAGTACAAATGCCAACCCATTCCAGGGCACAACCTCACACTCGAACACCCAGTCAGACACTACAGACAATGTGGACACACTAATCAGCCAATGTGTATAAACTGTGGGAGGAAACCCACAAAGCACTTGGAGAGCCTGTGAACTCCACACAGAGACTGGATTTTTGAACTCCAAACCCCCAACCCTGGAGCTGTGAAGCAACACTGCTAACTGCTGAGCCACTGTGTCCCTTATTTAAAAAGTTACACATGTTCAGAGTTGGAACATGTAGCTTCCCCTGTTTTTGCCGTATCAGGTTGAGGTCTGTGCCAGCCAGTCAAGTTCCCAATAGAACAGTTTTGGGATGCATTAGAGCAGAGATGCGAGCCAGAAGGTCCAACATCAGTGTCTGACCTTCTGGAAGAATGGTCAAAAATTCCCATGAACACACTCCTAAGCCTTGAGAAGAGTTAAAGCTGTTATAGCTGCAAAGGGTGGGCCAACATCATATTAAATGCTATGGATTAAGAATTGGATGTTACTCAAGTTCATATGCATGGGAAGGCTGGCGAGCGAAAACTTTTGGCAATATAGTGTATGTGGATAGTTTTAGTACTTCAAGTTCAACCACATTAGTACAAGCTAAGAAAAGGAACATAAGCGCCTCCTACTGGTGCAGCCCAGTTAAATTTTTGTTCTGTTCCTGCTGCCATAAAGCAATGCTGTATTATTTTCAGACTGACAGACAGGGTTTCATAAGGGTGGTGGCGGTGGTGGTGGTGGTGGTGGGTAACAGGAAGGTCTGAGTGACAGAGGGCCTTAAAAATGCTATGGTAATTGAGAAGGTTTGGCTCCATCAAAGTTGGGGAGCAGTATATTTGTTTTTCAAGGTGCTCAGAACCTCATCCGGCAGCCCTGCATATAGGTATTGCATAACACTCACATTTCTCAACATAATCCATACTTAACTTTATGCCAAATAAACCGTGTTATCAGTTCATTAGCCCTGTCACTCTGACCAAACGACGTCTGTCACTCACCCTCACCGCCTTTTGTATCCACATGCAATTAATATACACTGAGTAGATATAAGACATGCTTGGAGTCCTATAATAACAGTTTATTTTTCTCTCTAGTTTGCCCGCGTCTTTGAGGAGAATTAGAGATTAATGAGCATTTTCCCTCCAGTCCGTCGTATTGATCGATTCCACCCAGTCAAACAGACAGATCCACAAGATTAATGCTGCCCGATTCACCCGGCTAGATTAGCATTGATTTCCATTCCGCTGGGGAAAAAGGAAGAGGAAACAGTCTTCCATATTTATAATGCAAAAAAGGGGTGTTTGAGAAGGACAAGCTAGAAAGAAGGAAACTTATCTGTGAATCGGATTCAATACTGAGCACAAAGTGGACTAGAAATAAAGGACAATGTTATCTCATGCAAGTGATCTATTTTTGTAATTAAAGGGAAAGATGATGATTATGGCACAGAGAGAGAGAGAAAGGAAGTCTAGTGTTTGGTCTTGTTTAGTTCAATACATACTGTATATATTTCCTTATAAATAAATATTAAGATTTTTAAATGTTTTTTCCCTGGGATAGGCTCCAGACGCCCTGTGACCCTGTATATAGAAAAAGTGGTATAGACGATAAGTGAGTGAGTGAATGTTTGTAAAAACCAAAATTTAATTTGCTCTAATTTAATTTGAGAGCTGTGTATTTTCAACAATATTTTCCCCTCTTTTTTCTACAGTTTAACAAATATTCAGTGGTGTATAGTAATGCTGGGGAATGTTTTCCTTAATTCCGTAATTTTAGGATATAGGTTTATTTTACTTGAAATGTTTCTGAACACTATCTGTTATTCTGTACAATTTAAAACAAATGGCTACTTTTCTTACAGTAAAAATTCCCATTTCAATGGGCTGTTTTTTCCCAGGTTGCGCAATCAGCAAAACTTTACACATCTGCAATTACTTTAAAAGTCATTGAGAGTCGGCACAAAGGATCGACAATTGTTTTTTTAAACCCCACTAAAGAAAAGTCAAAGTAGATGAATTTTGGTAAGGAAGTTGTTCAAATTGCAAACTTCTGTTAGCAAGTTGACATTGACCAAATAGCCATTAACAGACAATATTATGCTGACTGATTGTCCCAATAGAATGGCTAACACTGCCTCAACAAATCTCCTTGCTGACCCAACAAAACTGCTGGCACGGTGTTGCCAAATTTGACCCAATACTGGCTCAACTTTAAAAAAAGCAGCACTTTTCCTAATGATTCATCCAACAAAACATGGCTAACATGCATTTAAAGTTAGGTGAAATTTGTTGTTCTTGGAGGCCCGACTGTCAGAAATATCATGGGTCAATATGCTGGCAACTGGAATGACTGACATCATCCAAACAACCTGCTTAATGGTACCCAATGCTGACCCAACATTGGCAAAGGTGGATAAAAAATATGATGTCTGGAGGCCTAGCAGACAAATCTGAAATGAACCAATGTTGACCAAACATAATGGCCAATGTTGTCCCAAAAACCCTTCCAAAGTGGACCCAGTGCTACCCCAACCCTGGCAAAGTTGCACTTTTGATGGTAATCCTGTCCAATGTTGTCCCAGTGGAAAGAATTATGCTCACCTACTCACCTTATTTCCGCTTTACATAGAGAGGTCAAATCAAGAGATGCCACTAGTGGTACAGCACTTGACTGTATACAGTAAAATGGAAACTCTAAAACCAGTGATTGTACATCGAATAACAACTCAGCAGGAATTTCTTGGTTGTCAAAATATTACACTGCTGCTATTAGGTTCATTTTGAAAGTTAGAACTACTTTCTGAAATAACTACTTTGATTAAAGTATATTGGACTATAACCAACTCATATCTTTCAGCAGAAATACATCCATGAAATGATCATCGTAGTGATCACATCCTAGTTTTTTCTTTCTTTTCATTGACTTTGTCCTATGAAAGTGAAATCCCCGAGTACCTTCCACTACTCCATCTGCTGAGGCTAGTAAATGCATATATACAGTATTGCTTTGTCAAACAATGAACACCACGTCACAACTTCCAAGTTATCCAGCTGGGAAGCAGGCGAACCCCATATTACAGTACAATAGTGTAGTTATTTAACAAAGCCAGTGTTCCTGCACTGTATGACATGTGACATGCCTTAATCATAAGCACTGATTTTCCACTTTCGTGTTGTTTATGTAATAACCTTTTGTTTCACATACAAATCAATACTGGTTTGGCTGGATTCATCAGCCATGATGGACTTCCCAATGTTGTGTGAAAGTACATTAAGTGGCATAAATGCTAAGAGTAATTATTGATTTTGTGTTGTTTTGAGGGTGTAATTGCAGCAATGTTTTGGGGTCATTTATTCAATGTTATCATCAAAGTCATTCTAACGTTCAAAATCAACCTTGTCCAGGTGGATAAAGTTGCAACTTAATCACACCTAAGGCAAAATCTCAAAATACAATTTAAATTCTTTCTAGAGGTGAGTTCTTAAGGCAAAAACAAGAAAAATGTAATCCATATTTTAAAAAACATGCGAATAATCATGTAGCTTTTGAACACATGCTGTGTACAGGGTCGCCTGGAACCTATCCTAGGAAACCTAGGGCACAAGTGGGGGTACACCATGGAAACCAGCCAAACCATCACAGGGCCCATACACACACCCATTCACACATTCATTCACACATTATGGGCAATTTGGGAACGCCAGTTAGCCTAATCTGCATGTCAGACTGTGGGAGGAAACCGATGGAGTTGGAGGAAACCCACCATGGAGAACATGCAAACTCCATGCACACAGACCCTGAGGCGGGAATTGAACCTGGACCCTGGACAGTGCTAACAAATAAGCCACCATGCCGCCACTTGAGAATACAGACACTGCAAAGTTTTCTATTTACAGTATCATGTTGTAAATCTCATTAACTAACTAGAATGATTTTTCCCCCACTATCACTTCACAGCAGTCCCTCATATTTGTTTGTCTCTGTTATCACCCATCTTTTGACCTGATTAATTGGGAAATAGGAAAACCTGCATGACTTCATTCTTTCACTGTTACCAAGAAAATTGTTGTCAGCGGTGCATCTCGTCTGTGGCCTCTTCCTGTAGACTTCCATGTAAAGTGTGCGGTTGAGAAAATAATGCCTAGTGTGAAAGAACGCCAAGCTACACCGATCAGCCCAAGCACTAACACTACTGCCAGGTGAACCGAATAACAATGATTATACCAATATACCAGTAAACTGGTGACAGGATCATACTGTAGGCACCCAAGGCTCATCTACTGTATGCATGTGGGAACCAAAGGCTAGGTCAAATGTACCACAAATTCCTAATAAAAGTAAAGGTGGCTGTGATAGAAAGACAGTAGATAGAACAATCAATGCATCACATCACAGCCTATTGTGTATGGGGCATGGCAGTCACATACAGTAGTTCACAGTTGATCTGGCCTCAAAATTTCCAAGATCTCAATTCAGTCAAGCATTCATGAGATTCACTGGACAAAGAAGTCTGATCCATGGATGTCCCACCTTGCACCCCACATCACCCAAAGAGTCTGCTGGTGCAAGACACCACATCACACCCCTGAGCTCTTGTGGAGTCATGCTCCAAGGGGAACCTACTGTACATATGAGCCCCGGTGGCACTACATTCAGCTTAATGTACAGTACAGGCCAAAAGTTTGGACACACCTTCTCGTCTATCTGTCAATGTGTTTTCTTTATTTTCATGACCATTTATAAAAACAAAAAAAGGTCTCCACAGTCACCGGACCTGAACCCAATCGATTGGTTTGGGGTGAGCTGGACCGCAGAGTGAAGGCAAAGGGGCCAACAAGTGCTAAACACCTCTGGGAACTCCTTCAA
>JAQMYL010000013.1:14932640-14947600 GCA_030014365.1 Clarias pachynema | reverse complement strand
TTCAGTGAGAATCTACCAATGTAAATGTTCATGAAAATAAAGAAAACACATTGAATGAGTGAAGGTGTGTCCAAACTTTTGGCCTGTACTGTATATGCTTTATAATGTTATACAGTAGCTGGTGTACTCGGATAAACCTGTGCACCCAATAAATTGATTTAAATGTCTTAAATCAGGCTACTAAACACACACTATGACCATGATACAAACTCTCAATAACAAACTCGTTCATCCCTTGTACAAGAATATGAAACTTTCCTAACATTCGATGCTTCAGCATTGGTGTATGAAACATGTCAAACGCTTTTAATAGCCGCACACGTGTCGAACCTTTGAAGTGTTCCGCTCTCAACATGCTCTCTTATGTCACATCAAAAGGTTGGAGTGTCTCTGAATCTGCAGAAGTGGAAGAGTGACGGCGCTGCCAATGTATCGCAGTCAATACGAATTCCATTTGAACGTTGTTGTGATCTTTAATGGCGACGCTTCCGCAACAAAATTGACTCTGAGACGCCCGCTGCCGCATTCATATGTCACGCTCTCCGATTCAGTCATGGAGCTTTTTTAGAATAAGCTCTCATCTTAGGGGAAAAAAAAAATAAATGGGGGGAGGGAATGAGGGGGGGTTTAGAGAAACGAGGCCGCCGTGCTTTGAAGTAGAAAAAAAAAACGGACGTTCTTAGTTAAAGCTGTTGCAGAGAGTGTTTAGAGATGAAATGAACATGCTGCTGCTTTTATCCAAAGAGACTTACAAGCGATGCACAATACGATCCAGCCAGAGAGATGAGCAGCTGACGGGTAAAAGGGATTTGAACTTAGTCGCTCGTGCAAAACCTTAACCACTGAGTTAAAATTTGACTTTGTCTAGAAAAATGTCTACTTACATTTCAGTTAGGGCAAGCTTGATCTCTAACATTTCAGTTCTCTAGTTAGCTAGAGTACAGTAACAATACACATTTACTGTATCTCAAATGAAGTACATTAATATGATTTATTCATAACAAAAGATTAACATTATTAACAATAATCTTGAATCTAGCCACAGTTATCTATAATTTCTTAAAATAAGTTTACAAGAACGCGGCACAGTGGCCTAGTGGTTAGAACTGAGGTCTCGCATCTCCAGGGTCTGGGTTTGATTCTTGACTGTGTACATGGAGTTTGCATTTTCTCCCCATGCTTGTTGGGTTTCATCTGGGTACCCCGGTTTCCTCCCACAGCCCGAAGACGTGCGTGACATGCAAATGCAGAAAGTGGTGGTGGTGGCTCAAGGTATTATGGCTCTGAGTTTCTGATCGGAAGGTCGACGGTTCAAGCCCCAGCTCCACCAGGTTGCTGCTGTTGTGCCCTTGAGCAAGGCCCTGTCGTCTCCAGGGGCGACGTATAATGGCTGACCCTGAGCTCCGACCCCAGCTGAGATATGCAAAGAATAAAGAATTTCACTGTGCTGTAATGAGTATATCACAAATAAAGGCTGAAATTAATTCTAAGATTGAACTAATTGGCTTTTAAATTTAGGCTAAGTCTCCTGGGATAGGCTGGGACATGACCGCGTACAGCACTCCCTCTCATGTCATATTGCTTGTACATGTATTTAAAAGTACATTTCTTGTTCTATTTGCAGATCTTTTGTAAAATATGTCTAAAATACGCTGAATAATCTAATATTTGTTGCTGCAGTGTTATATTTAGGAATTGTAGATAAATATGGCTATTATTTATTTTTTTATTTTTTGCATTGTAATCATTTTCTTCCAACAAGAAAATTGTATCTGGCAATGAAATATGTAATCTTTACACAGGACACAGGAAAATCTTTTCTAGAAAGAGGTTTAATAATTCTATATTCTTACATTAAGAAATATGGATACATTTGATTAGATTCAAGTTAGTTTCACTTGCTAAGATGTAATTTATTTTGCAGTGAAAATGCATCAAAGGAGAATTAATACCATTGTTTTTTGGTTTAAGATTTTGCATAATTAAATAAAAGCACTTACAAGATCGGACAAAGGGCCACCCGTAGGATTGCGAACATACTCCTAAAACTCTTTCATTTGTTGGACTGCATGGAAACAATGGAAAATCATGAACAAACCCTGACCAAGTAAACAGCACATGGAGAGTGGAATGCAAATAATGATTGGATAATTATATAAATAACACATTGAAAGCATGTTGTATAACATGAGGCATTTATTTTTTTTCTTCCTTTTTGTCATCTGTGCAACTACTGTGCAGAAGACATAAAAAAAATAATAATTTAAAATGATTTAAAGCATGAACATGGTTTTTTCACTTCTGCATTCGGATTATTATACCCTTTGGGATTAATAATTAATATGATATCTATCTATCTATCTATCTATCTATCTATCTATCTATCTATCTATCTATCTGTTAATGTGGTCATATTATTCCACATGTTTTGACGCGTATCTTTAGTTACTTACGACACAGAAGTATAGTGATCTTTGTCTCTCGTATTTTATTTTCCAGGATCAAAGATTCAACACCTCATACAGTCGTCTTGAGTAAATCCACCGTGGTTACAACAATCCAGTCGCTGTATCAATAGGTCACAATCTTGGGTTACATTTACAACGATATATTTGCGGTATCAAATTGCTCACGGTTAGCTTACGGTCAAAGGCTTGTGTCTCCTCAATTCCGCATCAAAACTGACCTTTTTTCCATGCAATAGTCATACAAATACGTGTAATAGTGGAATGACGTCACAGACCAACCTACGATTGTCAAACATGGATGCTTAACGAACAAACATAACAGTAAATGCTTAACTGATAAACTAAATGCTTAGTGCTTAACTAATAAACAAATAAAATAAAATAAAATAAACACAACAACAAATTCATAACGATACAATATGGCTCTTACACTATCTATCTATCTATCTATCTATCTATCTATCTATCTATCTATCTATCCATCCATCCATCTATCTATGTATTTGTCTGTCTGTCTGTCTGTCTGTCTGTCTATGAGACGATTCTGAAGAAAGACTTGACGCTGTCCTCTGATCCAAGACAACATCATTCACACAGAATCCAGAAAAGGACTGACTTGTTTTTATTTCACTCATGATGGAAGCATTGATTTTCCACTCTAAAACGGAAACTTTTTCTTTGTTTGTGTCAAATCCTTACCTCGCTTACCCTTAAAACCATTTTCCATACTGTTTTATCCTGTATACAGAGTCACAGGGGGCCTGGAGCCTATCCTAGGAGGCTTAGGGCACGAGGCAGGGTGCCAATCCATTGCAGGGCACACACACACACACACACACGCACACACACACACACACACACACACCATGGGCAAGTCTTTGGACTGTTGGAGGAAACCCATCAGGGAAACCCAGGAGAACATGTAAACTCCATGCACACCGACCCGGGGTATGAATAGCACCCTGGAACCCATGCCACTATCCTACCTTGAATTTAATGCGGAACAAAAGCTTTTTCGGCTAAATCCCTCACCCCCGTGTTTGGATGCTGATCGAGTTTAAAGTACAAATTCATTATAATTCATCAAAAAGCCTCACAGTTAATATGTTTGCACTAGTAAGGAGAAATTTATTTAATTTTACACAGAATCCAAAAAAATTTCTGAGCTCGTTTCTCTAAGCAAACACCCACGACTCAATAATTAAACATTCAATTGCTCAATTGTTTAACTGACACCTAAAATATTTATTCGCTTAAATTGGCTGTTGATAAAATAACAGAGAGCGTTAAGAAGGTCAGAAAGTAAATTCCAAGCAAAAGACATTCCAACTTTCAAAAGTTTCAGGGAGACTAGAGGAAAATAAAGATGTGTGACAAAGTATTACATAAAAATCACAGCCTTAAATGTTTTTTTAGATTTTCTTTTCAGGTTTTTTTAAATTTTTTTTTTTAATTAACATTATACTTAGCCATTTGGCAGACTGAGCCTAATTACAGTTTGGCATAAAGTGAAATTTTGGGCCGTGCTGGGATTTGACCTCACAACCTTCCGGTTACTGCTATAGGCCGCGGTAACACTTCCATCCATGTGTCAGACTTTTTCTTGCTTTGAAACAACTTTTACCCTGAACTCATGACTACCTGGTGCCGTGTTGTGGCACACATGATCAGTAAACTCTTTCTTTAAAAACTTACACATTTCATACTAATTTCTCTAATTTTCCTTTGATTTTGTAAAGCTGTTTTGCGACAATGTCCATTGTTAAAAGCACAAAATAAATAAAATTTCATTTAATTCAGTTGAACAATATAAGTTATATTTCCTCCTATATATGAGGAAAAAAACAATTCGATAAACCCATGCTACAATGTCATATGCCATGATGTAGGAAAATATGAAGGGGTGATGTGATGTGGCACCAAAGATGATTTTTCTCTAACTTTATACCTATTTTAACACAACAATTTTCCAGTACTAATGCCCTAATTTTTAACCATTTTAATTACTGTTATTGTAGATTACCTGTACAAAAAATTACATTTATGATATTTGGCAGACACCCTTATCCAAAGCAACTTGCATTTTATCTAATCTTTTCATTTGAGCAGTTGAGGGTGAAGGGACTTGCTTGCTTGGGGTTTGAACCAACAGAATTATTACTGTTGTATATTATTATTATTATTATTATTATTATTCACAAAGAAAAAAAACATTTCCATTTACAGCATTTGTCAGATGCTCTTATGCAGGGTGATTTAACTTTGCTTTAAAGTTTCCATCAATTAAATGAAATCCTTTCAAATATATTCTCTATCAATAATAATAATAATAATAATAATAATAATAATAATCTATACATATAATTAAACTGTAAAGTTGGCGTGTCTTTACATTGAGAAGATGTGCTACTTAGAAATTTAAATGGAAAACGCCCTTATATCATAAAAAAATCAACCTTGAAAAAATCATTAGTTTATCTCAAAATTCAATAGATGGTGCTATACATTTTTTAAATATGTGTTCATGAGTGCGCAATTGAAACCTACTTAATAAACGCCTTCTCACGCCTTCATTTCGCGCACTTCACGGCAGCATGTAAAAATTTTAGCTCATACCAAAATTAAAAAATGGATGGCGCTGTACATTTTTTAAAACACAAGTTTTAAATTCAATTTCAAATAAAATTACACACTAACAAAGCTGTGGATACATCTAGTATTAATGATAATAATAATTATTATAAAGAATATTGATAAAAAAAACAGATAGAAAACTACTGTTACTATTATTAGTATTATTATTATTGTTGTTGTTCTTGTTATGCATGGAATTTAATTGCTCACTTCTAAGCGTGTTTTTAAAAATGTACAATGCCATCTGTTGAATGTTTATTATATTATATTATAATATAATATAATATAATATAATATAATATAATATAATATAATATAATATAATATAATATAATATATTATATATAATAAGGTTTTTCCTTTTTTCTTGTTTTCTTTCCTATGTTAAATACTGTAAAGTAGGAAAACAATAAAGCTACATCTTTACCTCTACCTGTTATAAAACACTAAAACTGGAGATTCCTTCCATAAATGTTAAATAAACCTAAAAAAGTTTCCTCCTAGAAACAAATAAACTGTCATAACATCTCTGTACATTGTTTCTACTGTATAGAAATACCATGTTAACAATGTACTGTATTGTGCATAAACTTCAATAAGAACTCGTATTACATCTTCGGCTTGCAGTATCACTGATTTCCTTATCATCCAGCTTGAAGATAGAGCTGCAAGACCTTTTCCCTGCTATTTCACAAAATAATTTATTTGCAAATGAGATTTCGCAGCTTAAAAATGACATTCGGTGCAAGTAAATGAAGATTTCGGAAGGTGTATTAGTGAAGAAGATTGTAGATGAGATTATTTCAGTCTTTCATTACTTGTTAGCTGTTAGGCAGTCTTTCCTCTCTTCCTTCTTCCTTCTGAGACCATATCTCCTGTGGCCCTGTTTGCTGTCTGCGGTTTAATACGCACCTATACTTCAGTATGATGAGAATGTATTAAACAGAGCAATATTTTTTTCAGCCTAGACACATTGGTACTGTGTGACTTCTCAGGCAGATAAAAAAGCAGGTGTCGTATTTGCAGAGTCAATACTAGAGAACCATCACTTCCGTAGCGTCCTGTACTGTATATGACTAGATTATTGGATGTATGTTAATTCACACAGTTCTGTGTAGCCCGCCCACGCTATATCCATAGCTCTATTTTTTCCCCTCATCCTTATTTTAATCCCAGCTGCTGGAACATATTCCTGTCAAAGATCAGCAAAGTGTTATGTCATATCTCTGTATGCTGAAATGTCTAGCAGTGAGCGAGTCAAAAGTATTAGACTCAATCTCGCAACTTTACATGACGAACTCCGGGCCTTTCTATAAGTTTTATTGGATCTCTTTTAATGTTCGATCCTAAAATAACTTTATGTTACATGTGAATTTCCAATAATGTATATTGGATATAATGTACAGTGGGGGAAATAAGTATTTGATCCCCTACAGATTTTCTAAGTTTGCCCACTTACAAAGAAATGAAGGGTCTATAATTTTTATCATAGGTTTATGGTAAAGGATAGAGACAGAATATGTGCTCATGTGCTTTTTCTGGATTTTTGGTTGACATTCTGTCTCAATCCTTTACCATAAAACTATGATAAAAAATATAGACCCTTCATTTCTTTGTAAGTTTGCAAACTTAGAAAATCTGGAGGGGATCAAATACTTATTTCCCCCACTATATATATGTATATAATGTACAATACGGAAACTGACGCGCGCATGCATGTGGGTGTGTGTATGCGAGTGCATATGTGTGTGAATACAGTTTGAGACAAAATTTATAGTACTGAAATGAAGAGACGAACAATATTACCTTGTTGTCATCTATGAGTTCATTTCTCCTGAAAGAAACTTACAGTACATATACACTATTAGCGTGTTGATTTACCACAGTATGCATAATGTAAGTGTCGGTAATGTGTGTGTACCACCTCACTGTAGACATGTGCATTCAAGATGGATGCATTTCAGTACTGTATATTATATACTTTAAGTACTGCATCCTGTATATGTGTTCAGGCTCACTTGTTCCTTCATTGGGGAATCTTAATTTAGCACTAGTTTGATAAGTGCCTGGTTGACACTTGACACTTTGCTAAAATATAAAGGAATGCAAAAGGATAAATCTTTTCTCTCATTGTCTATACCGCTTTATCCTGTATACAGTGGCACGGGGCTCCGGAAGCTTTTCCAAGAGACTTAGGGCACAAGGCGGGTACATCCTGGACAGGGTGACAGACATACAGTACACACACACTAAGGACACTAATTTACTGGAAACGCCAATTAGCCTAATCTGCATGTCTTTGGACTGTGGGAGGAAACCAGAGTACCCGGAGGAAACCCACGAAGTAGTGGGAGAATATGCAAACTCCATGCACACAGAGACAGGAACATGGGAATTGAACCCAGACCATGGAGGTCCAAGGGCAACACTGCTAACCACTAAGCCACCATGCCACCCAAAATCATATACAATATTGTGGAAATTTATTTTTTTGAGATACATACTGATTTGTGGTCAAACTGATGTTTGGTTGTTGTTGTTGTTGTTGCTGTTGTTGTTTTTGTTTTTTAATTAAAAATTTTGCTGCTGTCATTTTCGTTAATCATCTCTCTCTCTCTTTCTCTCTTACTTCTAAGCCACTTTTTTCCCAAGCTTTCTTTCCTTCTTTATTTGTAATATCTTTGCATGGTGTCATAGCAGTTAACACTGTTGCCTTGCACCTCCAGGTTTTGGGTTCGATTCCCACCTCAGGGTCTGTGTGCATGGAGTTTGCATGTTCTTCCTGTGCATGGTGGGTTTCCTCCGGGTACTCTGGTTTTCTCCCACAGTCCAAGGACAATCAGGCTAGGCTAACTGGCGCTCCCAAATCGCCAGTAGTGTATAAATGCGCACGTGACTATTGACCGGAGGTCCTACCATAGTCGTAAAATGGGAATAAATACAACGGTCACCACTGGCCTCCACGGTCCCTAGTGGGATAACTTCCTAGATGGATGAATGGAGTGACTTTACAGTATATACTGTACATCTAATGAGACGGTCATGTTGGACAGGATCTAATAATTCCATAGTTATAAGTTCCAAAATAGGAACCACTTCCAGGTTATAAATCTAGTTCAAACTGGTGAAATAGGGGGAAAAAAACGTCAAGAGATGTTTCACTCTTCTTACATTCCACATAGTCTCATAATCTCGTGTATCGTAACTAATAAAGATGCAAGGTTGAGTGCGCATTTCTTTACAAGCACAAACATCAGCCAGACATTACAGCTGTTGTTGTGTCTCATTTCTTCCTAATTATGCTACATTTTGCAAATTCACTTAAATTGGGTAACATTTGTGAAAGAAGAGAGAGAGAGAGAGATGAGAATAGACATGAGTGTCAGACTTCATGCCTTGTGTTTAGAGCATTTCTCATTAGAAGTGAAGGGTAGTGATTTTGTATGTGTGTGTGTTTGTGTGTGCGTGTGTGTGTGTGTGTGTGTGCTCCTATCTTCTGTTGCCTACTTGATTGCAGCAGAGTTTTTTTTCCTTGAAGAGCAACAAATCTAACCAAAAGTGAACAGGGAAAACAAGTAGGACTCTCTCTCTCTCTCTCTCTCTCTCTCTCTCTCTCTCACACACAAACACACACACGGGTATAGCAATAGGTTACACCAGCTTTGTGCACCGCGTGGAAACACATCACGTTTTTTTGAAGCAGAAATAGTCCGAGTCACCAGAACACACTGTGACATCAGCTGGCTTAGATCCAGACAAACCCATGATCCATTTCTGTCCTTCCTCCTCTCTTTCTTATCTTCTTCTTTCCTCATACTGTACATCCCGCATATAAACTGCAGTGACTGAGGGATCGGTTTGGACAAAAAATAAATTATCTCCTGAAGCTCAAGTTATTTCGGTATATGCATACTGTACAGCTCGAGGGTGCGGCACGATAGTGTTGTGGTTAGCACTGTCGCCTTGCACCTCCAGGGTCCGATTCCCGTCTCTGTGTACATGCAGTTTGCATGTTCTCCCCGTGCTTGGTGGGTTTCTTCCGGGTACTCCGGTTTCCTCCCACAGTCCAAAGGCATGCAGGTAAGTCTAATTGGCGTTTCTAAATTGCCTATCGTGTGTGAATGAGTGTGTGTGCCTTGCGATGGATTGGTACCCTGTCCAAGTTGTACCCCGCCTCGTGCCCTAAGTCTCCTGGGATAGGATCTAGGCCTCCCGTGACCCTAAATACAAGTCTTATAGACGAAGAGTGAGTGATACATGTCAAGGGGATAGATGGCTCGGTGGTTAAGGTGTTGGACTTCTGACCAGGAGGTCGCTGGCTTGAGCAAGGTCCTTCACCTTCACCCCCAGACGCCGTGATGGCAATCGAACCCTGTAAATAACTGACACAGAACCACCGTCAGTTATATATATGTTTCCCGATGTGCCTGGCGACATGTAGATGAAACCAACCAACCAACCAACATGCTGTATATCTGAGATCAAATGTTAGTGCAGCCTATGAAATTTCAACTCTATAGGCAATAAATAAGATGGGAAAATAATGTCAGTTGCTAGTGCGAAGGTGAGCGGACACGTTCTTGTAAAGCAAAGAGCTAAAGGTCACGTCATATCGAATTGTTGGTTGCTTTTAAAGCAGTTTTAACACCTTGGAGTGTTGATGATGGCTTGAGAAAGAGAGAGAGAGAGAGAGAGAGAGACCCCCTGTCTAATATTAATATGTTATTTAATCACATGGGGGATGCTGGGATGTTGCATTCCGGTTTTAATGAGGGCTGAAAGTGTGCTGACGAGCAAAGGGGAGCAAGAAAGTTAACTGCCTAGTACCTGTTTTGGGAATTTAAATGGTTATTTAAAGAAATGAAAGAAATTTTAAGACTATTCGAGCTCTGTGTGTGTATGTGTGTGTTAAAGAGAAACTAAGTCAATTTCTTATTATGTCTCCTGTAGGACCTGCATATCAGGAATCGTTTATTTCTTTTTTGCGGTAACTAAAGACCTAAAATTATTCTTTATACATTTATACACACTGTCTCTTGAAAAATAATAATATTATTAATAATAATAATAAAAACCCAAATGTAGCTTTTATTTGTCACGTCAATAAAACGCCTTGAGCCAATGAACTGCATTGTGTTAAGACTGAAGCGCTGCTGTTATAGCTGTGTCCTTGCCATACATGTGCGTAATTGTGTGGCATGTGTGTGTATGTTTGCGAGAGAGCAGGTGAGAGCTTGGACGTTTTCAGAAAGGGACCTCAGTCGCCGTAATAGCATTTAAATGTCAGAAAAAAAAAATCGCACAGTAATATGTTCTAATATTAGATTGTGCTGAGCAGCAAAAGGCCACAGATGCCCAGCAGCGCTGAGAAATCATTTCACACCCACTCAGGCTTCCTGCTGCTCCCTCTGCAATATAAACCCCTGAAAAACTTTCGGCTCGCTTCCGTGGCTGCTCGAGCCACGGCTAATAACATGGCGAAGACGTGTATGTGTGTGTGTGTGTGTGTGCGCGTGTAGTGGCTCTTAATCTTAGTTCACTGCACTGTTAAGTGCCTCCCTGCTCCAAAACATGACCTTATGTACAGTATATAATATGTTTTGTGCTATGAAACATGAATGTGATTCATCGCAGTTGGGCATCCACATGATCAAAGTTTAAGCATCTCCTTCAGTAAGCGCTTCCCATCAGGAAGCATAATGTTGCATGAACGTTGTAATATAGTATGATGGAACCTTGGCATATGACTGATCTCGCTTATGATTTTTCACCTTAAGAATTTTCATTCGGCAAGAAATTTTCATGGGAATACGGAGCATTTTCAGGTTACGGATGAAAAAAACTGAACCGAACACCGGCTAAATTGCGTGTACATCCGGAAGCGGTTCAAAACTTGTTTGCGTCAGTGGAAAGACAAGCAAAGCTGATTTACGAATTTTACAATTTTTGTGGATTTTATTTCATTATGTGCAAGATTTAGGGAAGACATAACGCCATGTGTCCCGAGAAAGTTAGCAAGGATGGTAATAAGAAGAAAACGGAGCCGCTTTTAATGGAAATTAATCGGGAAATTATCGCAAAAAAAAGAACTGCCAAGCAGAATCATAAATTATGGTTAAGTGTGGTTTAATGGCTATTTAGTTTTATATTTTATTTTATTTACATGTCTTTTCTAAAAGTTTTGATTGTTTTTATATGCAAAAATATGACTATAGTGTTGGAAATTGGTGATATTATAATATCTTTGGGTGGCTGAAACGGATTATCTGTATTTACATTATTTCCAATGGAAACATTTGTATTACAGTACAAATGTTTGAGGCGGCATGTTGGCTTAGTGGTTAGGACTGTCTCTTAGCACCTCCAGGGTCCGGGTTTGATTCCTGCCTCGGATCTGTGTGCATGTACTCCCCGTGCTTGATGGGTTTCCTCCAGGTTTCCTCCCACAGTCCAAAAAAATGCAGGTTAGGCTAATTGGCGTTTCCAAATTGCCCATAGTGTGTGAATGAGTGTGTGTGCCGTGAGATGGATTGCCACCCTCGGAACAGATTAAACTTGTGCGCCGAGGGACCGCTGTATAGCAGTTTTCTAATGAAACATTTTCTTCTAGGCAACTTTGTGTGTCAGAAAATAATGTTCCAAAATGAGTAAAATTCAGAAAGTGGCGTTTATCACGCTCTGCTGTAAAACTGTTCACATTTTATGAAAGTGCTGTAGTGTAATACAGTAAAATAGTTAAAGTGCTAAATTCTTTTTTTTTCTTCATTAAATTCAATTACAGAAACAAGCCCAAGTACAATGATACTGTAAATAATATCATAATACAGTACCTATAAACCTACAGGAGCTTGCATATGTACTGTACTGTACATAACCTTACTGTTTATATTTCCTAAAAGATAGATAACTATAGGAAAATGGAAGAAAATCAACAAAGAAATGCATGCAATACACAAACTACATTAAACCGAAGTTGTTCTATAAATATATATATATTTTTTATTACATACAACTTGTAAGAACTCTATTCAATAATTGAGTGAGAGTAAAAAGCAGCGAAAATAAATTGTATTAAATAAAATAATAACGGTGCTTTATTCGTTCACAATTTCTTTCACACATAGTAGAAAAGCAATATTTCCTCTGCCTTATGAATTATTCACATCTGGCTCGTGTGTTCTCAGCTATATGTCGTGACCCTGTGCTGCCTCCCCCCTGTACCCTTGAACACACTCTGACCTTTAGGGTCAGGGTTATGAAAGCGCTTACACACTTTATCATCAGTGAAGGTCATGTCTTTTTCCTCTGTGTGTGTGTGTGTGTGTGTGTGTGTGTGTGTGTGTGTGGCCTGGCTGAGCTTTTATATTTACATATATATTCATTTGGCACACTTTCGTCCAAAGCAATTTAGAATGGAGCTCAAGGGGCCCAACAGTGTTAGCTCAGCTGCACTGGGATTTGAACTCACAACCTTCTTATCCATGGCTGGTTGAACCACTATGGATTGTTGGTTTGGCATATTTGCTTCATTTTATTTATTTGATATTATACACACACAACTCTATTTTAGTTTCCGCCCTGGGGGAACACTATTCCCTAGGGATGCATTTTACTGCCAGCCAGAGGGGGCAGGAGAAAAACATACCACAGTGAGACACATAGCATTTACAAAAACTCAACATTTTCAAGGAAAACAAAATTTATTATTATGATTTTTTTTTTTTTTAATTTTGGAAATGTATTTATTCTTTTAAGAAAATTTTGTTGAGCAGTTATGGCATGACTACAGGATTTAAATGGCTACTGACACCAAGGCTCCTTGGTGAGGGCCCTGGATTGCAAAAATACAACTCAAGCTATGAGAAGCACACCCGCAGTATACGAATACCCACGTTCTATCCTTTCAGATGATAATTCACCGAAGCTCCAGAACCTAGCCTTTAGTTTGATGCATCGTGCGGTGGGATAAGGCTTTTCGACTGCTCTGATCGTTTGGGGATTTGGCAAGAAGATTTGACTCTCTGATCAGAGTTCTTTCCGAAACTGTGGAAAGACTCTAAAGCACACGCAGTCCAGCTGCAGCTGTTATGGGAAGCAACTTGGAAGCGGTTGCCGTAGAGATCAGAGATGAGTGAATCGCCCACGCACTCTCTCGGCACTGCTGGAGTCGATTACGGCACATCGCCGGGCTAACACGCGCCGTAAATCTTCAGAGGCGAGAAAGAGAGGGGGCAAAGTTCGGAGGACAGGGGACAAGAGGATGTCTTGTTCAAAATTGATCCCTTGGCTGTCCATAAAAAAATAAAAATAAAATAATATATTTATATATATGAGTGGGTAGCTGGGAGACTGAGATAGGATCAGACAGAGGAAAACATGAGGGAAAGAGCAACAAGCACAAAAAGAATGACAGAATTAGATATATCAGACACAGAGAGTGCTCTTCACATTCAAAAGTGCCGAAGGTGGACAGAAAGAGAGTGTTTACTAAAGTAGGGTTAAGGGCGACAGTGCTCGTGTGAGCTAAACCACAGTGCAGTAAGCACAGCTAGCGAGCTCTGTGTGGGATGTTGGGACACGACTGCTCTTTAAACAGAAGCCTTAAAACGCCTTTCAGCTCACCTCGACATGGAAAAGCCTCTGAGATCCAAGTCTCTTTCGGTCTCTTAATGTTCCTTAGGGAGGGTCCAATGTGAAAAGCGCTTCCTAAAGGATTAATGAATTTTAACGTAGCGGTTAATACAGAGAAAGAGCTCCATCCATCATGGCTGCCACGCTAATGGCTCGTTCCGGAAAGCCTGGTTCGAATCTTTTGGCCTTTTCGCCTCTCGTTGCTTCGAACAAGGTAAATAAACTCTGACTATTGAATTGTATTGAACGCATATTATCCTTGGACAAATGTCACCTCTTGTTTATGTTGTAGCGAATGAGGAAGTGAGCATGTAGGCTGAGTGTAATCCTCTGAAATGCGAACGGCAACAGTGCAGACTCGCAACGCTGTATTGACTTAGCAGGCTCGTTCAAACATACAATTACAAGGCTCCGTATAAGGTGATTTCCCCCCTGTGCCTCTTGCTCTTCCTGGTGTGATATATTAGAGAGTCAAACATGATGGATCATATGACATGCAGGAGCCTAGGGGTGAGAGAGGATGTAGGTTAATATTTCTGGTGTAGCATCAAACAGGATCAAACCGAATACATCGTCCTGAATTGAATGCAGTTCATTAGGTTGTATTACACACACACACATACTTGTCTTTCTCAGTGTAGTGAAATAGAGAGGCTCAGTGCAGATACTCTTTGATGACTTTTGACATGCTGCAAAGTGACAAGCTGTAGTGTGAGTGCCTACAGCTCTTACTGCACACTGGCAAAGAGAGAGTGAGAGAAACAAAATAAAAAAGGAAAACGAGGAAAGAAACCTCATCTAACCTTCATCTAGCCTCCTATAACCTCTTATACAGTAGGAGCCGTGTCAAACGGCTGCCTGTACCATGGCGGGTCCCAACGCGAACCATGACATGGACACAAACCGTGCACGGAATGTGATTCTCCGCGATGGTGCAGTTAATGATGCCCCGCCCCATAAATGCCCCTATGCGCTTTCCAGTAAGATGGTTGCTGTATAATCCCACCAGGTGGAGCATTGACTGCTTCAATTAACTGCAGTGTCCAGGCAGCCTTATACACTATGTTCATGTACAGCCGTGGCCAAAAGTTTTGAGAATTACATAAATATTGGAAATTGGAAAAGTTGCTGCTTAAGTTTTTATAATAGCATTTGCATATACTCCAGAATGTTATGAAGAGTGATCAGATGAATTGTATAGTCCTTCTTTGCCATGAAAATTAACTT
>JAQMYL010000013.1:14919284-14930535 GCA_030014365.1 Clarias pachynema | reverse complement strand
AAAAGCAGTTTAGCAGCAAACTTTGTGAAAACTAATATTTGTGTCATTCTCAAAACTTTTGGCCACGACTGTACAGGCAGGTCTTACATTGTCAACTTAGTTTCATAAATAGATGATATGGTAAAAAAAAATAACAAACCGATTAATAAAACTGATTTTTTTAAATCACTCAATACGCAACCTATGATGCTTATGGTATTTAAAATAAATAAATAAATAAGTTAATTAATTAAACTAGTTATTGCAATATTTTTCAAGACATCCTTAATAATCGTTAAAGACACGGTAACATCTGTAATTTATCTATACCGATAGTTGTGAGTATGCAGGCTATGTATTTTACATTACGGTGTATTTTATCTAGTTCCACTTAATACACTGGTAGATAATATTTTGCTGCAAAGTAAAGCTTAAAATGGACTGTAACTTCTGCACAAACAGGAGGCTCTCCGGAGCTATAGTCATGCTTCATCCAAGGCAAGCGACACTCACCATTCTAATCTCCTTTTTTACTGCTCTAATATCTTGGCTTCACAGCTGTGGAAGTGCTGTTTTCATCACTATCTGCACTTCTGATTTTAAACACCTGCTGGATGATTAGGGAAGGCTAATCATGCAATCATGCATACAGTAATAGCTTCAAATACTTTGCACCGCTCTGGTTATTTAAAGCAATGCCTTGCATAAATATAGTGAAGTAGAAAGTACAGATATTTATTGTAGGATGTAGTGGAGTAAAGGTAAAAGGAATCCTTTTACCCTTCAAACCCCCAAACTAATTTTATCAACCCCATGCAACCACTTTTAAATCCTATAGTTGTGTCAGGAACTAACCGGAGCTGAACAGAAGACGTAGCGGTTAGCAGTTAGCCCTGTGTAGCGTGGATGGTAAACCCAAACGCGGAAGTGACACGAATAGGCAGGATAACCACGCTGAAAGCTGGGTGAAAGCTTTCGTGATTCGCTGTGCAAGTGGAGATTTCTAGTTGATAGCCATACCTTGTCACCTACATGGTACAACCGTCCTGGAGGGTGTCGACGGCGATGTTGGATCCTATAGTTGTTAGCTTTTTGGATGGCAATTTTGGCTTGTTCCCACAGCCGTCGACACCTACGGACCAACTGTTGGGCCGATGGTACATCAACCTCCGGTTCTTGGTGGTTGAACATCGGAGGTTGGAAACCATGGCATACCTCAAATGGGCTTAAGTTGGTGGCGGAAGAGATGTGGAGGTTATGGGATAGTTCTGCCCATATGAGGTAGCGGGCCCAGGAGCGCTGGCGATCAGCAACGAAACATCTCAGGTAGCGCTCCAGTTGTTGGTTGGTCCGTTCCGTCTGACCATTCGTCTGGGGGTGATATCCGGAGGACAGACTGCAGGTGGAATTGATCAGACGGCAGAAGGCCTTCCAGAACCGGGCGGTGAACTGGGGCCCTCTATCCGAGACGATGTCTCTTGGGAACCCATGCGGGCTATGTGTTCCAATATCAGCTCAGCTGTGTTTTTTGCTGATGGGAGTCCGGTGAGGGCTACCAAGTGCACCGCCTTGGAAAACTGATCAACTATGGTCATGATGGTATTCTTCTCTTTGGAAACCGGCAGGCCCGTGACGAAGTGGTTGAAGTCCTCCCGGGGTTGGTTGATTGGTATCCTTGGCCCTGGCACACAATGGGCATGCCTGGACGAACTCTCAGATGTCTCTTGCCATGGAAAGTCTCTTGGCCACCAAAAGGCTCGTCGTATGAATAGTAGGGTGCGACAGGGATGTCCTCCGATGGATGATGAATGTCCCCATTGGATAACCTCTGATCTTATTGTCTGTGGCACGTAGAGTCGCCCAGGTGGCACACCTGCCGGTTCGGTTTCCGTGGCTTGTGCCTGGCGAACCCTCGTCTCCAAGTCCCATTGGAGAGGTGCAATAATCCGGGATGGTGGGAGGACAGGCGCTGGGTCCACCCGGGTGGCGATCTCCTCATGTTGTTTCGAGAGGGCGTCGGCTTTGGTGTTTTTGGATCCGGGCGGTAGGATAGATGAAAGTCATCAGTCATGGTGCCTGTCACGGGTTGAGCTATTTTAAGTTCCGGATTGTGATCAGGTTCTGATGATCGGTCCAGACAATGAACGGTTCGCTGGCGCCCTGGAGCCAGTGTCGCCATTCCTCCAAGGCCCACTTTATGGCCAGCAGTTCACGGTCCCCTACCCGTATCGCTGCTGAGTGGGGTAAAATTTTTTGGAGAAGAAGCTACAAGGGTGTAGCTTCTGGTCTGGACCTCGCTGGGAGAGGACCGCCCCGGCGCCCACATCCGAAGCGTCCACCTCCACAACGAACGGTTTGTTGGTGTCGTCGTGGATAAGGCTGGGAGCAGTGGTGAAGCGACGGCAGAGTTCAACGCACAACTTCCAGCTTCTGCGGGTCCATGGCCACACCCTGGGACGAGATGACAAAACCCAGGAATGTGGTGGAGTGCTGGTGAAAAGCACATTTTTACAACTTACAGTACAGTTGGTGGGCGAGTAATCTCTTTAGGACCGCCCTGACATGTTGGATGTGTTCTTCAACTGTTCATGAATAAATGAGGATGTCATCTAAATAGACGAACACCCATAGGTCTACAATGTCTCTAAGGACATCATTTATGAACTGTTGGAATGCTGCTGGTGCGTTGCAAAGTCCAAATGGAATTACCAGGCTTTCATAGTGTCCAGTGGGTGTGATGAATGCCGTCTTCCACTCATCGCCCTCTCTGATGTGCACCAAGTTGTGGGCGCTCATGAGGTCCAACTTAGTGAAAATGGTGGCACCGGATAGGGCGTCCAGGGCGGAGTTGGTTAACGGCAACGGGTGTCGGTTTTTGATTGTGATGTTGTTGAGCCCCCGGTAGTCGACACAGGGACGAAGTTCCCCACCTTTTTTCTTTACGAAGAAAAACCCTGCGGCTGCTGGTGAGGATGAGGGTCGAATGGTCCCTTGGCGGAGGGCGTTAGAGATGTACTCCTCCATTGCCTTGGTTTCTGTGGCCGATATTGAGTATAGATGGCCGCATGGGGGCGGAGTCTGGCTGAAGATCTATAGCTGGGATGGCGCTGGTGTCAACGTCGGGGGCCTCGGACTCCTTGGAACATGTCCCAGCCTGAGCCTGTAGGCATAGTTCGTTACAGGAATAGCCAGGGGTATCCGAGTATGATGGGAGGTGATGAGATGGAGGTAAGGTGAAATTGGAGCTGTTCATGGTGTCGGTCGATGATGAGGGTGATGGGTTGGGTCTGATTGGTGATTGGCTTGTAGAAAGAGGCCGACTGTCCAGAGATTCGAACTGGCTGGGATAACGCCTCGATTTTTACCCACAATTTCTTGGCATAAGTGGTGTCAAGGCATCGGAATCGATGAATGCTGTACTTCTGACTAGTTTGGGTAGATGGGGGGAGGTGTTGGTTGTCGTAGAGGAGATTTGGAGAGTCCCTGATGAGTTGCTCTCCTTACTCACCGGGTTTAGGCGTTTCCCGGCCGGAGAGGACAAATTGCCCGATGGTGTTGTGCTGACCCACAATAAGCACACAGTCCCTCTCTAAAACGGCATTCACGTTCTGCCACGGTTAGGGAGGCGCGTCCTAATTGCATGGGTTCCCCGGTTCTGGTGTCAACCACGGCAGGAGGTGGAGATCCGACATTTCCAGTGACTGAGGTGGTGAAAGGTGTCGGGGTTTGAGGTGCTGTGTAGGAAAACGTGGGTGGTGGCGGCAGGGTCCTCGGGGCTGGCTTTGGGCGAGATAATAGGTGCTGGTCTATACGGAGGGCGAGCTGTATCAGTCCCTCCAGAGTAGCGGGAAGTTCTCGTCCGGCGAGCTCGTCCTTAATCCGTGAAGCCAGTCCCTCGTAGTAGGCTTTCCGGAACACGGAGTCTCCCCATGACGTCTGCACCGCGAGAGTACGGAAATCTGCTGTATAGCGACTCACAGACAACCCTCCCTGCCGTAGGTGATACAATTTAGCGTCGGTCTCCACCTCGCCCGCAGGGTGTTCGAAAGTGAGTTTAAGTTGGCGGATGAATTCATAATATGAATGGGCGACGTTGGAATCAGCGCGAAGGACTGCCGTGGCCCACTCTGCTGCTTGCCCGGTTAGCAACGTGACTAAGAGAGCAATGCACACTCGATCGGTTGAGTATTTGGTGGCATTAAACTCAAACACCAGATCCAATGCCGTTAGAAAGACACTGCATCTCCCGTCTGTGCCATCCCATTTGTCAGGTAGGGAAAGAAAAATATCAGATGATGGGGGGTGCTGCGGTACTGCGGCCGCCGCGACGGGAGGCCGGCTAGCCTTGCTAGCGATAGCCTCGTGGAGGGCCACGTTCTCCTGCCGAAGCTCCGCCACCTCGCGACGCAAGGCCGCGACGTCTTGGACGCTCGGACGAAGAGTAGCGACCTGTCCGGTTAGCTGCTCAATTAGCTCGGCGTGCCGGTTCACCACGTCGCAGTGGTGCGAGTGATCCGCTGGGTTCACCGCTCGAGGCTCAGTCATTCTGTCAGGAACTAACCGGAGCTGAACAGAAGACGTAGTGATTAGCAGTTAGCCCTGTGTAGCGTGGATGGTAAACCCAAACGCGGAAGTGACACGAATAGGCAGGATAACCACGCTTGTTGTTGTTAGGACTCTCTCGTATAGAGAGCAAGGGAAAACACAAGTCAACCCGCGTCCTAGTGACACACACTCAATCGAGAAGTAGACCAAACAAAGTGAGTACTCACGGATCTGCCGATGTAGCATGAGAAACAACATGGGCGAACTCAATGACTAAGCGATGTGTCGCGTCATCTTGTCTCCTCTTATACTTCCTGGTTCGCGACCGCATTACTTCCGGGTCCTAGTGCCGGTCGCGGATCGAGTGTGCATGACAAGTTGTTCTATCTACTGACCTTTTCACAAAACTAACCCTCAACCTAACATAATGGCTTCTATCTATTCTAGCCTTCTTTAACCCCAATACACTTTTACCCCAATCTAAACACTTCCCATTTAATAACCTCCAACCCCCTTTAGTCTTCTAACAATACACATCTCCCAATCTTTCTAACTCCCTGAAACACCATCTTAGTTTGCTACCCTTTTTACATGAGTAACCTCATTTTTACCATCCAAACCCACAGAAACCAGTATTTATATCTTCTAGTCCAAGCAGAAAAGCATGTTCAGTGGCAGAAATCTATCAAAGAGCTGCCCCACCAACAGACTCAGGAAATCCTTTGTTCCCGGGCCCATACACTAGTTTAGCACCTCTTTATGATTCCTGGGGACGTTATTGGAATTCTTGGTCAGAAGGTCCCTCAAACACCACTACTCATCTTCAGTTATACATGTTGCTCTGCTACATAACATACTTACTGTTCACAGGCATTATTATTTATCTACTCATCATCTTATCTGCATTGAATTGCATTGCCTTGTTCACTTTTGTACTGCTTTCAATGGCTCAATGGCTATAACTCATTGCACATCTCAATTTTCTGTAGTCTATTCACTAATATTTATCCTCATTTATTGATATTTGCATTATTCATTTCATTCTCATTTCATATATATTTGGAGGCTGTGTCCTGCTGGCATGTGGGAACAAGGCTCGTGAGCGATGGCGGCGGGTTGAGTGGCAGAGTTGGTCCGCATGGGCAGTGGCTCCTGCATGCTCCTCTCATTGCCTTGGCCAGCTGGCCCCTCCCAGCTCTCCTTGGGGGTGGCTGCAGACAGGAGTCCAACGTGACGTTTGGTGAATGGGTGACTTTTTCAGCTGGGAACAGGGGCCTTAATGTGAACACACTGTGGCCTTTCCCTCTTCAGCAGCAGGATCACAAAAAGCTGGCTCTATGTGAGAGTGAAAGTGCCGGGAAGCTCGTGCAGCCCTTTTACGGCTGTCCTTAATGCAGTGATCAAAAGACTGCATTCCATTCGCGCCTTTGAAGTCTCTGGGGTGCATGACATCACTCTTCTCATGCGTGGTAGTGACACTGCTCTGTAGATCACCGGAACTCGAGCTAAACACCCAGCTGCTTTTTTATATAGCGCAGGGAAAGCCCGAGATCCATTAACAATGATCAATCACCAGCCATGCCCATTCCACAGCTCCGTTCAGAAGTGGAGGGCCACAATATATATACAATATATAAACAGTAAACATGTAGTTGCAATTACAGATTGTCTATCATGTCTAGTGTAGTCAAAAAGTAACAAAAAAAAAAAAAAAACCTGGAAGAAGATCATACTACTACAAAAATTACTAAGATTAAAAAGTGTTATTTTATATCTTTTAGGCACATTTTACTTTTTATCTTAGTAATTTCTGTTGTAGTATGATCTTCTTCCAGGTTTTTTTTTTCTTTCTAGACATGATAGACAATCTGTAATTGCAACTACATGTTTATTGTTTATTATGTTTCTACCCTTGTTACTAAATGTTGGAAATTTCAATAAAGATCCCCTTCTATGGGATCATCTATCTATCTATCTATCTATCTATCTATCTATCTATTAAATAAGTACTGTATCCTTCCCTCTAACCCCCCTTTAACTGTAACCCCCATTTCCCATTTTTTTAAACTCCACCCACAGTCTCTCTCGTACTCTACTAACCACTTATGAACTTTTAACTTCTGTGCCCTATTTCTAGCCAGATTACACCACCCCACAATTTACTCTGGCTCCTTTTAGCCCCTTTATATGTAAAACCCTATTACCTTTTCCCAAATATTCTCCCCTTCATACCAACACCTTTTAAAATGCAAAGTCTGTATCTTAAAAATTCAGCCAATCTGATTTTTTTTCTCTGCTGTTGGTGAGAACATTAAGGCCTTCCTCTAAGGCTTTCCCTGATGGCCTGCAGAACTTGAAAGCAAGGCAATATAAAAAAAAGTTTATTTAGCATCTTGGCAGAGTTATCGTGTTATTACAATCACAATGCAGGAATTTTGTAGTTATTGATGTGAGCCTTTTTTTTTTTCTAGCTTGGACAGCTGAAAGAGGGTAATCTGCGGATGTTTTATGGATTTATTAAACTTTAAAGACTGCTGTGGACGAGGTTTGCTGAAGAACAAGCTTTTCTAAAATAAAAGGACATGCTCTTAGATTTATTAAACCCAATGATCACCTTGAGGTCTGTGAGGTGCATTTTGAATTGTCTGGTGGTTTAATATATTGTGATTTGAGCGTCCTCTGAATGTGTGTTTTTCCTTTTTTTGTTTTTATGTTCTTTGCACTGTAACCAGAACTGTAGAGTTGTTTATTAGTAATGACACACACCTATGAATTTATGAATTTCAACCGGAGTATGTGGTTATTTTTTCTGCAAACTTGGAGGAAAAAAAATGGGTGGGCATTGTTCTTATGCAATGTGGCAGCACTTTACTTATGAATACATTGCTTGTCCAGCATCAAGGAAATAAACCAACTAAGGTTTTTTTTTTAGGAGATTGCTAAAACTACTAAAATTGGGTTATGAACTGTAAACCAGATTATTAAAATGCTTAGTGAAAGCAAATCATAAAAAACAACAGTAAAACTGACAGCTGTGGCTGATAGTGAAAGTAAGAACATTTCCACATGCACTATACAAAGAGTACTCAAGGCATTGGGACTAAACAGCTTTATAGCCTTAAGAAAATCACTTATCAGTGAGTCTAATCAGAAAAAAACTTCACTTTGCTAGGGAGCATAAAGAATGGACTGTGGAGCATTGGGGAAAGGTCATGTTGTCTGATGAGCTCAGATTTACCCTGTTCCAGAGTGATGGGCTCATCAGGGTAAGAAGAGAGTGAGAAGAAGTAATGTACCAATCATGCCTAGTGCCTACTGTACAAGCTACAATAATTTGGGGTTGCTTCTGTTTTAGGTTTAGGTTCAGCAGTGTTATGTGCCCAAAAAATGACTACCTGAATATACTGATTGACCAGGTTTGTCCACCAATGCATCCATCAATTTTCTTTCCTTATGTCCTGGGCATATTCCAAGATGCTAATGCCAGGAAGCACCAGGGTCAATTGTGAAAGAGTGGTTCAGGAAGCATGAGCCATCAAACATGGATTGGCTAGCACCTTAACCTAATTGAGAGTCTCTGGTAGGAAATAAATATTATGACATTGCAGAAGTTTATTAAATTTGGCTGTAATCAAAGCAAACGATGGTCCAATGAAATATTACAGTGTTTTTGTGTAAAAACATAAATAAAAATAATCTGATCATAGCAGTAATACAGGATGAAGCAGTATAGAAGATGAGTGAATGAGTGAGTAAGTGAGTGATCATAGCAGGACTTTGACTAGACCATTGCAAAACCTTGATTATTTTATTTTTCAGACATTCTAATGTACAGTAGATTTACTGACGTGCTTCAGATCATTGTTCTGTTTCATGACCCAATTTCAACCAAGCTTAAGCTGTCAGATAGATGGCCTCTCATTCACCTCTAGAATACTCTGGTATATAGAGGAATTCATGGTCAACTCAGTAACTGAAAGGTGCACAGGTCCTGTGTCTGCAAAACAAGCCCAAATCATCATCCCTCTACCGCCGTACTTGACAGTGAGTTTCTGCTTAAATGCTGTTTGGTTTTCCCCAAACATGGTGCTGAGCAATAAGGCCAAGCAACTCCACTTTGGTCTTATATGTCCATACAGTAGGAGACTGTTGCAAAGCCTTCTGCTTTGGTTTGCAGTCTGCAACTTCTTCCTCTTTGCTCTTTTAAAAGGGAAAACCTTTCTCCTGGCAGCCTTTCCAAACAAACTATATTTGTTCAACCTTCTTCTAATCATCCTGTCATTGAATTTTAAACATTTAACATGCTAACATGTAGGGTTTGGGTGTTTTTGTATTTTTTTGAGCTTTGCACATTCTGACCTTGGAGTGAATGTGATGACATGACCACTCTGTCATCTTTTGAACATGACTGTATGTTGCAAAACAATTGAACTGCAATTTAAACCCAATTTCTAAAAACCCAAAATGGTTTTTAGTTTGTTAGCAGAGAGATTACTGTTTTGAAGTGTAAATATCCAAGTCTAGAAGACACCAAACCCCTACCCCCACCTATTCTCAGTCCTCCCACTACATCACTACTCTGCTGTCAAACCTCTCGATCCATGTAAACCCTTTAAAAATCCCCCCCCACTCGATTTACCCCTTGTATCCTATAACCTTAACCCACATTCTTACCTGTTTTACTCCTTTAAGCCATAACCTTCTGTAACCTTTCTTACACCTTCTAACCACCTGTACTACCCTTCTATCCTCTCAGTCCTCTATATCTTTTGGACCTTATTTCCCTTACCTGCACCACTTACATCACCAATGTACTGTACACTTAAACTGACGTAGACTGTTTTATCCTTCCTAACTCAGCCTTAATCCACCATCCAACCCCCTTTTACCCCTCCTAGCACAGCTAACCATCTATATTTTCCTCATCTAACACAACCTAAGTACTTTGACCTGAGTAATCTCTTAATTCCATTCTCCTTCACCAAACCCCTGATACCCCCAACCTCCACTCATTTCCCTCTCCCCCTTACCAGATACATTATTTACATCTGAAAATATAAATGATTAATAGATTCCTTTTGCAAGTACTTGTACTGGACGTGCAGAAGAATAATAGGGACTATGAGAGAACGAGAGAAATAGAGGTCATTCTGTACCTTACCATAATCTCTCTCACTCTCTCTTTTCTATATTTCTCTCACATGCTTCTATCCTGGTAATCACTCATCTGTGATTAGAGTCACTCCTATTTCAGCGCAGTTAAAAGTCATTAGTGGAACAAATGAGCGTGTCAGCATAATCTGCACCTGAGCGAAGCGGCGAACCTTTCAAGCGCCGAACGGGAGAAAACAGGAGACGATGAAAAAAAAAAGAAAAAAGGGTTCTTTCTTTGAAGAATTCAAGGACACATGGTGTGGCGCAACCTGTAAAAATCTAATTTGGAAAGTGTGAAATCCTGTCATTTCGTCCTCCTGATAGCTTCATTTACAAAATGGAAGCTAATTACGAGCAGCTTCGTTCTGTTCCCTCAGTCATGTCGTTACGGTGGCGAGCCAAAATGAAATGGAAAAAAAAAAAAAAGAAGCGATTGTGAAAGTGAAATGTGGAACAGTGCAACTTGAATACCATCCTGTGAAAGCTGATTAGCCACTCGCCCACATAGCGAACGCGCGTCTTTTCAGCTATTTGCTAATCGGTTGCTCACCAACCATATATATATTTAATGAAGCAAATCTCAGCTCCTGTTGAGAAAAGAGCTTTAAATTCTCCAAGTCTTTAAAGGTTATTTATCTGTTCTGTCATTCCAGCATCGTGTGCTTTTTTTTGGGAAGAAATATACAGCGGAAGAAGAGGGGGAGGATGGCGAGAATGATACGATTTCCAAGCATGACGGCTTTTCTTTTTTCATGCATGAGACACATGCTGTCTCAAAGGCCCTGACTGCATCTTCCATCTTCTCAGACGGCAGCGTACATCCATCAATTTTTCATAGAACACACATACACATGCGTGCACACACACACACACACACACACACACACGCACACACACACACACACACCAAATAATACCTGTGCTGTTGTCCTAGTGCTTACAAGCACTGTTACAAGGGACACAACAGTCCCATTTTTGTATTTTTTTTTAATACAATGCTCTGCCTTCTGGCTTTGTTTCTCTTAGTTTTGGGTTTTGGAGTTTCATCGTCACATCTTTACTTTTTCTTCCAAGCCATTTGTCTTCAAATCTCAGTTGTTACTTTAGCTTGGTCGTTTGTCTTATGTTTTCACTTTTAATTTCCCTTCTTTGCCATTTAGCTTCACAACTTTATCTTGGATTTAGTCTTAAATCTCTGCCTCTGCTGTCACTACTTCATTTAGCACCACATATCAATCTTGACCTTTGATTCTTGTTCATTTGGCCTCACATTTTTGGACTGTTTGGATTTATGTCCTAAGTTTTAGGCTTTTCATTTTTGTCTGTTGGCCTCCCAAATTTTGAAAATTGTGACTTTTTATCTTGACCTACCTGTTCTTATCCCTTCTCTCATCTAAAGGCTGATTTGTGCCTTTGCATCAAGTTGTGTAGCTTCATATCCTTCATAGTCCCTTACGGAAAAAAATAGGCAATATATTGTAAAATACATTTTCACATATAGGAAACTAGTGCTTATATTTATTAATATATTGCAATATATGAATGGACCATGTATGGATATATATATATTGCA
>JAQMYL010000013.1:14889880-14906340 GCA_030014365.1 Clarias pachynema | reverse complement strand
CAATATATACGTTTATATTTTTGTTTATTTGTATATGTATATTATTAATATTAATTTATTATTATAATATATAAAAAGATTTTTTTGAGCAGCTGGGATGGTGCCCCCCTGGGAGTTGGTGCCCTATGCAGACTGGGACTCTGCGTATAGGGAGCGGCACTGCTTATGAACTGAATGGAATTGTGTACTGGCCTCCAAAATAGTCAGTTAATCAACAGTATTTTTTCTTTGTTGCTACAATTGGAGACTGTTTCTTTTTAACATCTGACCTACACTTAATCAAAACTTTATACACATACCTGTTTGCATATAAATATCTGCTTTTTGTGTAAAAATTGCAAATTTTCTTGTTAGTTGCACTTGGAACACATGTGTATATACTGTATGTAGTTCCTCTGCTCAAATGCATTTTATTTTAATAGATTTTATCTGAAACAAAATCAAATCCAAGCATGCAGGGCAACGATCAAGAGCTTTTCTGTCTTTTGACTCTGAGCCAGGTACAAACTCCAGAGATATGATCAATGACAGAGTTAAAATTAGAATAATGTCCAGTATAGAGACTTAGGTTTTCTCTTGAACCTCGTCTCCTGTCATTATGGCTATAAATGAAGCTATATTTTGTTGCACGCCTATTATGGTAATTGACAATCACTTAAAACAACATTCAGGCAGCTTGTGTGGGTGAGAGGGATCAGATCATTTTTGCTTATCTGAATACCACCTTTTAAGAGTCTTTGTTTCTTCAAGCCATCTTCCAATGAAGCATTAAAGCTCTTAAAATGAGGCTGGATTCAATGATATTTAAAAAAAAAAAAAAAAAAAAAAAAAGCTAGGCTATACAGAAAATGACTCATCTGAATAAATACAGTTGGACGAAGATGATGAATACCTCAGAATATACAGAAGATAAATATTGTGCAATGTGATGTGCGATAAATACAGGGGTCAAAGATGTATAGTCATGTAGAGAAATACAGAAAATAAAAGACACCAATATATGATCCCACTCACCAAATGTTCTAATAGATAAACTAAAAAAAGCTTTTGAAAATGAACAACAATAAAAATTATAATGTATATGGAATTGTTCCAGCGCTGGAATAAACTGCTGGCTTAGTGGTAAAAAAAACCCAAACAAACTGTGAATTTAGATCCATTAAGATGCATACCTCTTAAAAGTAAGGCAATTTGGATAACTGCAGTCTAATACATTTTGCTTACAGAAATAAAGGTAATTGCAAATACTGTATATGGGGTGTTCAAAGGACTTTTGTTTGCACAGAATAACAGAACACAGTTATGAGAGTATAAAACATTCATTTCTCTATAAAATCCCCTGCTACACTGATGCATATATCCTAGCATTTCACTAATGCTTGGATACCATCAAGGTAGAAAGTTTTCTCAGCATAAAGCCATGATCAGATTGCCTGTCCCGGTTCACATCTGAAACGCTGGCCTCCCAGGAACTCCTTTAATGGTCCAAACATGTGGAAATGGCTTGGAGTGAGGTCAGGACTGTACAGGCGATGTTGCAATGACTCCCAGCTGAGTTCCTGTAATGTGCAAGTGGTGTTGGTGAATGATTGCACGTACAGATCCCACAGACAGATACAACTCCTCAATTTGGCAACAAGTTCCAGGTGTTCCATTTGCTGGATGTTCACAGGAATGACTGCAGTGAGCTCTGAACCACCTCAGCCGTCCTTCAAGGAACTTCTGGCTTCTTAAAATTTTTTACACCAATGTTCAAATGTTTTACTGCGGCTGAGTCTTCTGTAAATGTCAATCAGTTTTAATTTAACACAGTTTTGAGATGGATTGTCTTAATTAAGTTCTCCAAACCACTTGGGGAGGTAATTGTAGATCAACACCATCATTGCTACCGCAGTACTGTAGATACTGTCTTGTATTCCAATAATTACCTAATTGCTGACACCCTCAATCTAAGATGGCTGACAGTGGATGTCAATCACAACATGCTCTATGCCTAGACATAAAAACCTTTTACTGAAAAAGTTGAATTTTTAAAATAAACATTTTGTTTATTAACCCAAATATGGAATAAAATAGAGAGCTTATACATAAAAAAACAACAACAACTGGTGACATACAGCATGTGAACACCATGCATCAATAGATTAAATTTACCAGACAAGAATGTTTTGTCATAGATGCTCTTTTATCTCTTGTATTTACTCAAAGATATACTGTATTATAATTTACCAAATGATATATATTTACAATGATCATATAGTATACCATCTTACTGCATAAACTCTCTATAATCTACAGTATACAGAGACTTAATGTATTTTGTATCATGGTGTTGATGACCAGTCGTCCATTTTCAATGCACTTCAGCAAGCAATGCCTACCCAAGCAAGGCTTTACCATGGTGCCAGTGGTGGAAGAAGTGACGTAGAAGAGTTAAGCATGACTTCTGATGGTGTTCGTTTAATACTGCATATTCAACATGAACTGCTAAAAAAAAAAAAAAGCCAGAAATTCTATTAGCATATTTCATTAATTTTATTTATTCGGTGTATTGTATTTAGTTTTTTTTTTTTTATCAGTTGTGTTGTGATCTTTACTACATTCATTGGGGTCAGAGCATGATACAGCACCCCTGGAGCAGGGAGGGTTGAGGGCCTTGCTCAAGGGCCCAACAGTGGAAACTTTGTACTGGAGCTTAAACTGCTCACTTTCTGATCAATAATTTTAATACGCTGAGATACAAATAGAATTTATTAACAGCACACATAGCATAAGCTAAAAAAGACATAATATTCCTTATTGTCAGCTGTAGCCATAACTTTAAAACCATTAATATTAAAACCACCTAGGTTTTAGTTTCTGTTTGTGCTGCCAGGGCGGATCTGGCCCCTTGGGGTGTGGACCTCTTGCGATGTGCTGTGATGTCTGGCACTGGGATCTTAGTGGTGGATATTTTGGCTGTTATGTGTTGTGGGGCGGGACCTGTGTGGATATGGCCTCTTTGTCTTTCCATACCAGTCAAAAGTTTGTACACAAGTTTGGATTAATTTTTCTACATTTTAGGACAATACTGGAGATTTAAAAAAAGGTAATTAAGTAACAACAAAAACTGTCAATTATTTTATGACATGGTGGTTGCTGGAACAGTTCTTGCAAGAACAGTATTGTGTCAAGGGCGTTTGCAAAACCCATCAAGCACCACGATGAAACTGGCTCTCATGAAGACCTTCCCAGGAAAGGCAAAACCAAAACTTACCTCTGCTGCAGAGGAGAAGATCATTTAGAATCACCAGCATCTCAGATTACAGCCGTTATGAAGGTTTTAAAGAGGATAAGTATCAGACACATCTCAATATCAATTGTTTAAAGGAGATTACTGTATATTTTGGATGCCTTCAGCATTGTTTTTTACAGTGTAGAAAAAAAAAAGCAGGAAAGACAATGGAATTAGATGGTGTGTCCAAACTTTTGAGTAGTAGTGTATATTTAAAACCAACAGCCACAGAACCAGTTTACAATTACCAAACTGTTTAAACAAAACACATAATACAAAAAAAGAGTTTATAAGAAGACAGAAAAAAAAAAACAGGATCTTTGTTGCTGCTAAAAATGCTGGAAATGGTGTTTTAAGCATTGTCGATATTGTATTGTTCTGCGTTTTGGATCTGAACTTGGTTTCGTCTGGTGTTGGCAGGAGATTAGAGAAAATATTGATTCCCGGAGTGTCTTATACTGAAAAAAAAAGTGCAAAACCTCTTTCCAGAAAGGAAATTAAGTAATTTTAATCAACACGTCAGTGAGGTCGATATGAACAGGATGTATGATTAATAATATGATTGACATGAAACTGCTTAAATGTACTTGGAATACAGTTTACACAGATGAGGTCATGATAAAGTTAATTAAAATGGTGGCAGTTAAACATGGGTAAAAAGGTTAAAATGGAGCTTTCATTGTCTATAGAGTCTTTAGCTATAAATACTCTTGCTCTCACCTTAAAATAATTTAATATTCATGCTACAGACAGTTCCTGGAGAAATTGTGAAGTAGAGTCTGAAATTGCTCTCATCGCTTTTCCTAGGCAAAATGGTGAAAGCGACCCATTCGTACCATGCATGTTTCCCAATACATTTTCTTTTCTTTACTTTGTCCCCAATTTTCTCCCTAATAGCCAATTCCCACCCGTCATCAGGGCACTCCCATATCAAGGATACAACTCCCAAACAGTGAGGGTAAAGGCTGTCATGTGTTTCATCTATGCCAGGTGACACCACCAACCGCATCCTTTCAAACTGCATGCACCTTTGGGAGTGGTGTAACACACTCAGAGGACAGCGCTATTCGGTCCTTCCACTTGAATGAGCTCACAGATGCCCGTGATTGGCTGTTATTGATGTGAAACCGCTAAGTGCCTCTCATCCCTCTCCTTGGAGAGAGCAATGCCAATCAGCTCTCTCTAGGCCCACGGCTGCAAGAGGCTACAGCATCTCCTGGGATTTGAATTCGCGATCTCTGGTTGATAGGGCGGGCGCATTCATCCTTTATCGCTACGCCAATTGGGGGCCCAAAAAGTAGAGATATTTAATCCGTTCAGCATAATGTGTTGCATTTTCCAATCAGACTAAAAATGATGGAGCTAGGCCAACAGATGCCTTTGGGTTAAGGTTCCAGGGAGAGGAGGGAATGGACCACTTTGCAGCCCCTATTTATTCCCGCACACACTCATTGTCTATACTGTACCGCTTAATCCTGTATTCAGAGTCGTGGGGGCCTGGAGCCTATCCCAGCAGATTTAGGGCACAAGGCAGGGTACACCCTGGACAGGGTGCCAATCCATTGCAGGGCACATACACACATACACTCTTTCACATACTAGCAGCAATTTGGGAACACCAATTAGCTTAATCTGCACGTCTTTGGACTGTGAGAGGAAACCGGAGTACCCGGAGGAAACCCACCAAGCATGGGGAGAACATGCAAACTCCATGCACACAGAGGAGGGAATCAAACCTGGACCCTGGAAGCATAAGATGACAGTGCTAACCACTAAACTATGGTGCTGCCCCATACTAATTGTGGAACTAAAATTACATTTACAAAACAGATTTTTCAGTATCGCATTGTTTGCCTTTAGCTGAAAATGAGGTGTCACAATGTCATATAAAAAAAAAAATCCAAGGTCTCAAATACGCGTCTAAGCCCTTTATCTCGTTAGGTTACTAATACGCCTACTCATGCTGGGTAATGACAGCACACACTGGCTATATAATCCAGGAAGATTAAAAGGCGAAATCTGCGATAACCTGGAGAATCAGAGAGAGATAGAAAGAAAGAAAGAGAAAGATATCAATAGCGAGTGACAGGAATTTGTCATCAATGTTCCTTTTAGCTTTGCTTTTAATTCCCCCGGTTTGGAAATCAGTTATATGAAATGGTAAAATGTCATAGAATGTCAGTTTTGCAAAATGTCAGAGAGAGAGAGAGAACAAGGAAGAAATGGAAAGGTAGAGGCTCTGCAGTGTTATCTCTCCTCTTCCCAAACATCTCATTTACATGGACAACAAGACACACATTTTAGAGCTGCAGTCTTATCTGTAGGAATACTCCTTCCCCTTAATGTTTATTCCTTCGAATCGTGGATTCTGATTGGTCGGAAGGTGTTGATTCTTCTTCTATAAGGAGCTTTAATAATAGAGCCGGCTGTAATGCAAAACAGGTTTATATGTTACAACAATAAATAACTAAAAAGTGAGTTGATTTTGATGCTTATTAACAAATACATTTTATTGGATTTTTGATCATTTTGATTGAAGGAGTCTCCAGTGTAAGCTTTGCATCTTTTAAACCGTGGTTTAAATGGTCTTTAGGATGGACGAGTTTTCAGCTAAGAGAAAAAAGTGGCTGAAGAAATAACTTGACTCACTGGTGAAAATGACAAGGTGCCAATTTTTCTTTCGCTCCAGGGAGTGCAACTAATTGCGAATGATTAACTCCTATTTACTGATTTACTATTTTTATATTCCTTCAATAGCGTGTTTGACTTGTGTATAATATTAATGGTAATATACGGAGTTGGATCAAATCCTGTGTAAACACGAATGCCCTTGGAAGACACAGCATCATGTGTGTTTGTCTAAATCTATTAAACACCTGCCATCTGTTGGACGTGATGTGTGAATAGACACACAGAGTGCCATCTGAAATGACTCGGCTCATTTATCAAACTTCTCCACTCGAAGAAGCGTGAAGCGGCAACGAGCCTGTTTTTTTTTCAATTACTACTAATTCACCAATTTGAACGAGACGTTCCTGTCGTTGCGTGTTCCATGGCTGAAAGTGCTTCTTTATTAAAAACAAGCGAAAACGTTAATGAAATCATAACGATACGCTATTAACGTATGATCATTTTATACTTGCTAAAATAAATAACACTATTCAGAAAGCTGTATTAATGTAATGCGATATTCTTAGATAGATAATTATATCGGACATAATATTCTTTTAACATATTAAACTTAGTTAATAATCGTGATATAATTCTAATTATTTACTTGTTGTAGAGGATAATTGAGTTAACACCCAGTGTGTGCTGATTTTTAACTGAAAAAAAGAAAAAGAAAAAATGAAGTTAAAAATGGAAGTGAAATTATATAGTTTAATAATATTTAGGCAAAACACTTGTACTTAATTCTTTATAAAAGTAATTAAAAATTCATTCATATTGGCACAACACCCTCTGTGGATATACAGTAGCTAATTAAGACTGTCCGTGCATTGAGCCGTGTAAGCGCCTGATAAGCACTGATCCATGAACAGTGACTAATGTTCCACCGGATAGTTTCAGCCTCTGATCAGCTTTTCAGAACGACTTTATTTCTGCTGGCACTGTGTTCGGAAAGACACTTGCTTTTTTTTTTTTTTTCCAGGACATCAGATCCCTACAGTACCTATGAGAGAGAGAGAGAGAGAAAGAGAGAGAGAGAGAGAGGGCATACAAGGCTATCTCCCTTTCAATGTAAAGTGCTTTTAACATTAAGAGAATCAATACTAACAAGATGGGCTACATTCACTGCTGCCTATTACAGTTTCCATTAATGTATCTAATGTAGATCATTGCCCAGGCAATCAGATTATTATCTTAGCCCAAACACCAAGCCTCAGACAAATATATATAGTGTATGTATATATATTAATAATCTGTACAGACATCCACAGGGAATGAGACAGAGTTGGCATATTTCCAGACTCATTACCCAAAATAAGCAACAATGCAGCTGCATCATTTTGTTATTGTGTCTGGACTCAGACAAGGAAAAAAAAAATTTTTTTTGTTCCAAGCTGAGAGAAATGTACAGCAATCAATATTAAGAGTAAAATGGAAATACTGACTCATCAAAGCTAAGTTTCCAAACTACATCTTGGCACGAACTTAACTACATTCTGAACTTCTAACTTCTTATTTAAAAACAACAACAACAACAAAAAAACTTTAGGAAGAAGGATATAAATGTCGGGCAACCATTTTTGAAGGATTGGCATAAAAAAGTCACAGTCAGTAATATTTCATCCACCTACCTTTGGCTTTGACTATGGTTGAAAATTGTACCTCGTGCCCTTCAAACCACTACTTGACGATGTGAGTCCTGGATTATGGGTAAGGGAAGAAAAGCTCTATAGATGTTATAACCTGGTCATTCAGTACATTCAGGCCATCAGCTGACTTCATTTTAACATTAAGTGCCACATAATGCTGCTGAGCCTAGACCTGACCATCTGACTAACCCCAGATAATAACACTGCCTATGCAAGATGGGTGCATTGCTTTATGCGCTTGCATTCTTACCCTGATACACCCTTTGCTCTGGAATAAGGTCAATCTGAACTCATCAGACCACATGACCATTGCAACAAAGTCCAGTCTTCATGTTCTCTATCAACCTGAAGCCTTTTGGTCCAATCAGCTTTAACAACAAATGGTTTTCTTATGGCCACACAGCTGTTTAGTCCCAATCATGTGAGTTCTTATTTGTACTAGTAAACATAGCTGTGATTTTAACTGGCCACTTTTCTTTTTCCCCCTGATCACATTTCTTCCATGAAGTTGACTGTTCAGCATTATCCATCCAGGTTTAAATAATGCATTGGACAGTTCTTAACTCAATTCCAGTAATTTCATCATTCTCCTTCATCATTCATCATTTCATCATTCTCCTTCATCATTCTCTTCAGAATGTACAATTTTCTGAAAATAATCAGCTTTGGGGTGTAATAGTAGCTCTGTTTGAACACACACACTGTTTTGTTGAATACTAACCTATAACAGAATGCCAAATTTGATTCCTTACTAAACACACAAAGGTTTGGGCAGTTATGTGCCGAAATGCACTACAACAGGAATCAGACAAGGTAAAATATGTTTAGAATTCAAACAAAGTAGCAATAGTTGAACATTTTGCTCTCTTAAGTATACAATGACTCAAACTTTAGTCATAATAATGGATATAATTTTGTCATTGAAAGATAAAATTATATTCATTAAAATCACCTATGCTCCATTTTTCCTCTCAAAGCTAATACACTATTTTTATCCGATTAAAAGGTCCCAGAAGACATCATAAATTTGAGCTTGGCGAAATTTGTGTGTGAATGTGTGTGCGTCGGGTTGATAGGGTCAGTGAGGCGAGTTGCTGTCTTCTTTTTAATGCCAGGTAATTAAGTTAAACCTGCCCTATTCCAAGGTCTTCAATGCGATAGGGAACAATCTGCTGTCTGTGCACTACCCTCCTGTCCTTCCGAGGTCACTCTGTATCCACTGACTTGGAGCTCTGCCCTACCACTTGGTACATTTTCATCAAGTGCTCTTCAGCAAGCACGGTACACAGCCCTTGTACAGAATTACTCTCTTCAGAAGCCATTGCAGTCATTGTAACTTTGAGGATGTTTTTCAATTACAGAGCCTTGTTGTTTACTTTTGAAATACATTTCGGACGTCCTAACCTCTTGAGATTGAGAGGCATGTGTAAAGTGATTTTACAGGGGTATGTCAAGCTGATTAACATAATAGATAAAGAAAAGAGGTAAACTTTGTATGTCTAGGTCTTCATTAACCCTTCCTACAATATCTTACAATATTACATTGTTGTCATCTGTGAGATTATTTCTCCGGAAAGAAACTAACATACACACTATTAGCGTGTTGATTTACCATGGTATGTATAATGTAAGTGTTCAGAGTGTGTGTGCACTCCCTGACTGTAGACGGTGTTCATATTGTTCGTGCAAATTGTCAAACATATCCCAGAATAAAGGTTGCTGCAGACTCCTGCAAGTTCTTGGCGGATCTTCACAATTGAACACACTCTCCTTTCACATTTTCCACAAGTCGGCATCAGGTGGTGTAAGATTGGGGGAATGGGATGGGTACGGGAAGGAATCGTTCTGCCACCTTTTTCAAACTCTGTCCCCAGTCATGACCACTTGACTCCATTGAGAAACCCATTTCCAACAACAACTGAACAAAATAACTTCCTTTTCACTACTGGGGACATGTGCAACCGGAGCTATGCCCAACTGACCAATGCACATGTGCATTTGAGATGTGTGAGTTTCAGTACTGTATATTTTAGCACATACCATATATTTACAATTGTAAGATCCTGTTGAACCAACAGACTCTTCGTTGGTGTTTGGAGAAAAAGTTAAAGTTGGTAGTAACAAAGGAGATTTTATAGTTTTATAAACAAGTTGGAAAACATACATTGATTATTTATCTTTATACAATTACAATACAGTACATTGTGGCCAGCGGTGGCTCAATTGGTTGATGCTCTGAGTTGGGGGCTTGGGGGTCAGGGGTCGAGCCCCACCATTGACAGATTACAAAATGTGGGAACCCTTAACCATACCACTCAGCCATAAATCTTCCAGATCATATAATCGAATTTGGCAACAAATACAGACAAACATACAATTACGAATGCTTTACTCTAAAATTACTTACAATTGATTGAGGATATGATTAAGCCATTTAGGTTTAAGAGTATTGCAAAAGGTCCCACTGTTGAAGCTTGACAATGCTGGTACAGTATTCACAAACTTGTGATTCATAACTTTATACCCAGCCAACACCCAAGGTCCATGTTAAAATGAAAGCTCAAGGCTGGGATTAGTGGAACAACTGAGGCTACAACTGAATGAAAAGATGATGAAGGGTTCAGGATAAAGTTTATCTTGAGAAAAAAAGGGAGAGGTTAAGCTGATTTCTGAAGCAGCTTGGATGAGAATGAATAATACGATAATTGGGATATAGAATCAGCGGGACATTGTGAAAAAGGGAAGAGGTTTAAGCAGAATGAATCTAATAGCTACGCAATGCAAAAACTGAATGGCTATCCAATGGGATACACAAAAATAATATACTATCACTTGCTGTCTACCAAACCATAGTTGGTACAGCTAAGCCAGTGGGAGTGTTTGATCCTTAAACACACCTTTTTATATGAATATACAACACACAGTACACAGTACTTTATCGTGATTTGGTGGGAAGGTCTTTCGCTCACAATGATACCTTTGGTAAGGGGTTTTTATAAAATGGGTGACTGCAAATAAATAAATAAATGAAGAAGGAAGTAGTGGAGAATGACACCGGTAGATAAAGCAGGAGGATAGACGAAGCACACAAAAGAGAAGGTCAAAACCAAAGCAGACCCTGTGGCTACAGAACTACATGAACAGATGTAGCAGACACTCCAACCCAAGATCTTGGCACCTCTCTGAAGAACTCTTGGATGACATAATTTGACAACACACAAAATCTTGCTGGGTCATTTTCCGCACATGTTCCTATCCTGATTCTGTAGTGTAGATTTCCTTTTTACAATAACAGGAGGATTCTGGAGTCTGGATACTGGTCACAAATTTCACCCAAACATCTTGAGGACCTTAGATTGATCTACTGTAACTTGCTCCTGGCAGTTGATCCAGAATGCAGTTTTTGATCTAGTTTTTGATCTCCACACGTTCTCCTATAACAACATCTGTTTCCTTTACTGAGTTCCTGCAGATCAGTGAGGCCAAACCTGCAGAAACGGCAAGCGTGGGTGCAGGGTTCCTTTCCAACAAAAGCAAAAAACAATGAATTAAACAGGTGAAATCAGGTGTTGCTTCTGCTTGGTTGGGATAAAAGCCTGCACCCACACTGGCAACATTTCTTTTAAGGATTGACTTGTCCCTTTATCCTACTGTATATAACACTAAAAGGAGTCACTTGCATCAAGAAATTTTCCTCTACTGACCCCAAGGTTGTAGAATTACCTTCTGAAACCAGTTTTCTGTAACAAAAGCTAGCTACCTACCCAAGCTAGTTACTGTGTTCAAACTTCATATAGGCAAGTTATTCATTCATTCATTCATTCATTCAATTTATATACTACTGATCCTGTACAGGGTCATGAGGAACCTGGAGCCTATCCGAGGTGATTCAGGCACTAGGTGGGGTATAACCTGTACGGTGATAATCCCCTGCAGAGCATACATGCACACATGCATGCACGTGTGGATGCATGCACTTTCATTTGTAGACTATGGCAATTTGGGAATGCCTATTAGCCTAATCTGCATGCCTTTGGACTGTGGGAAGAAACTGGAGTACATTAAGGGAAACCTACCAAGCACAGGGAGAAAATGCAATCTCCACACACAAAGACCCAAGGCAGGAATCGTACCCGCATCCACAGAGGTGCAAGGCCACAGTGTTAACCACTACACCAACGTATGACCTGTTATTATCTTCATAACACTTACAAATTATTAATGGATTTGAAGATTTCATTAGTAGAATTAATTACCATTTTAGCATTAATTGACAATAGCTTCCCCACCACAATATAATAACCTGCCCACTTCAATCTAAAAGTGCTGTCTAAGCCCCTGCAAAGAGAAGCTCTTTGCTGTTCCCTGCTCTCATTTACCCTTTAACGAGAGCTTTTTACCCTCTTACCTTCAAGCACATTAACTTTTATGGGCTCTAATGACATAGCAGCAAAGGCTTTTGGATTAGTGCTCATCCATAAACTGTGACTACAACCATACATCTAATGGCGTTGTTACGAGAACAACTGAGGAATTTCCTTTGTGTGTTTGGGATATTAGATGCTCATTATCGGCTGTTACGACGCTCTTACTGGAATAAATATCTGGTTAGTTTCAATACATAAAAATAAAAACGACAGCACTTCCTTTGTGCCTGATATATTGTGCACCTTTGTCTTTTTGCAGTTGAGTATCTCAGTTAAAAAGATTATACATTTCGGAATCTTTTGTCTACATCTGCATTTTGGATCTTTAAACAGTCCTTGTATTGCAGATAAATGCAATTCTCCACACATAATCTCGTGCAAATGAACATTTTGTACCCACTTTCACTAACGATTCCTAAATATAACATTTACAAGCTTTGGGCCATCTCACACATCATCAACAAATATAGGCTTTGGAATGTGCTTTAAAAGCAGAATACAACATCAGGACCATGTTGCGGTCCACTTTTCATCAGCACCTTCCCTCAAAATGTTAACTAATTCTCTAGACCATTTTAAGCACAGTTCCAATAATATATTCACTTGAGTCAAGTTTGTTAGATGTCCCCTTGGGAGGGCCAAGGGACGGATGCAGCATCTATGTTAGACTTCAAGAACATGACCTATCCTGATAGCATTGCAAGTGAATGCAAATATCTTTTCCAACCATTAGAATCTTTGAGCAAATGTGTTTATTAAAGGAAACAGGAGCAATAAAATATGAGGCAAGCTTCTTCAGTCAAATAAATGTGAAATTCTTCACCTAAATAAGCATTCATAGAGAATGCAGACAAATTCCTATGAAATGCAATTGTCTATGCAAGTTATCTCTCGTGCAACATACAGTAGGTGTTGTGCAATTTTGACTCCTGAGGGGAAAATCGACGAGGTGTGCATCAACACTACAGAAACGAGGGGCAGGAGAAAACATCTGCTTTCATAATCAGTTGTATGTTAATTTATGTTAATCCAAATCTCCTGGAAGTAGCTGTCATTTCGGTATGTGTGGTGCATGTGCTGGAACGAATTCGATCGTTTCCAAAAACATCTGCATGTCACCTCATTACCATGTTTTTCACAGTTGTCGAAGCAGTCATGAAAACTTCCTATGGTACACACACAAACAAAAAACTAACAAACTAACAAGCAAATAAATATATAAAAACCTTCATCAAGAACAGCAAGTAAAAGCAGCAATGCTTAGGAATCCAGCATTTTCTGAATGTCAAGTTTCAACATAGATGCGTGTTTGGGCCTTTGCATTCATATTTGAAATCGTCACAGCTCATCTCTTCTTACACACACACACACACACACACACACACACACACACACACACACACACACACACACACACACACACACACACACCTCTATGTGTCAGAATTGTAAATAACTCAACTCCCTATTGATCGAAGTGTTCAGAAGTGTGTCAGTCTATGAGTGTGTTTAGGAGAAGGAAATAAAAAGTTTCCAGGGTCTCTGGATGGATACCAGAACTGGAACTACAGGAATACTGTGTTTCCAAAAACTGTTTAGTTTTAATCTGGAAAAAATTACTGACCAGATAAAAGTGTCAACAATAGTATTAAAAATGTTAACAAGCCAACTTTCAACACATTTTTAAAAATGTATTTTATTTGACAATCAGGAAGAAGGAATCAGGAGCTAAAAACATACTGTACTGGACAGTTAGGCTAGACAAAGTTGATCAGGTGGAGCCAGAGGCGGAAGGTACAATAAATAAGTAAATTTACTTTGCTATCGGATTTAAGTAGATATTTTACAAATCTGTAGTTTTATCATTACTGTTAACTGGTAATTAATTACATCCTACAGCAATCATCTGTACTTTGTTACTTCACTACATTTCTAAATGCTGTTATGTAACTACAACTTTGTGTAATATTTGAAGTAGGAAAATCATCACCTACTGACTATGTATGTACAGTATATAAATAAAAGGTTTTGTCTGTACATTAGTTAGAACTTGCTCTTTCAATGATGTCTTTATGTCTCATACATTAAAGGACCCAAAACAAGTCAAAAATTATGTCAGTATGTCTGTCCAAACGATTTTGTCACAGCATTATGCAAAACTGGCTAAACAGAATTTAATAAAACTTTACCTGTTAAATCTGGGCCATAAACGAAATCTAAATGTTGAGTATAAGGGACGTTAGGAGCAGTTATGTGCCAGATTATGACACACCAGCCAACGCTTTTTTGAATGGATATAGTGCTTTTCCTCTCGGGGTAGGTGTGGTTACACGCATCATTCAACAGATCAAATCAATGTGATAGTTTACCATAAATACAAAGAGTATGTGGAAGACACCGAAACTACCATAATACGCCTATAAGGCACCCAAATCCTCACAATATAGAAACGAATATGCGACACAACATAGATTATTCCAAACAAAAGGCGCATACGCTATGAAAACTGATGAAAACAAAGATGAATGGACAGATCAATGTATGTTTATTCTTTCTGCGAGATGTTTAAAACCAGTTTGTCTCACATGTTCTAAAACCATGGAGCTAATAACAAGCAGTCATGTGGAACGCCACTATGAGATGAAACACGGGTTGTTAGAGTAAACATATCCATAGCAGGTGAGGGTCAGTCAAAATGTTGAATAAAAGTGATTTAGGTGCCGGATTTAATAATGTACTTTAAACAGGGAGTGTATTTGGCTGACAACAAAATAAGTACAACCAGGTGTAAGATATTCAACCTAAAAAATATATATATATTTTTTAGTATTGATACATTAGGCAGAGAAATCTGTTGTACAGACAGACGTGGATGTGGGTTTCAACCTGAAATAATCATATCACTGATTACTTTAAAGCTGATCAGCTTATTTTTAGCTTCAACTTTTAAACTATTTCTACAAACTCTTTACCCGTCAACGACAGGTTCTAATGCTAGTTATGCATAAGTGTGTGATTTGCCTTCCCTCCTTTAAAAGCAGGTGTTTGAAATCAGAAGTGGAAATGGTTGCAGATAAGGATGGAACAGCATGTTTACAGTCTGGAAACACAGAGAGAGAGAGAGAGAGAGAGATTTTTTTTAAAAAAGTATGACTTAAAGGCAACAGTGAGCTAATACAAACTCAGCACTTTTGATAATTAAGTAAATTTGAAAGGAAGCACTTTTGTACTTTTACTCAAGCAGAAACGTACTGTACTTACTGCACTCTGCAGACATGAAGGCACACGCATGCATACACACAAACGCACATTTGAAGGAAAACGCTTTTGCCCTTTTACTCAATTACATATGTAAATGTAAAATCCCTGGGATATCTCTACTTTTACTACAGGAATTGTGTTCTCTGCCCACTACTGGGCGGAGCAACATATGTCAGCTTATAATATCAAAAAGGAGTTTCGATATTAAAATAACAAAATATTGAAAGTTAAAACAAACCAAAACAAAAGATTACGCATTCGACTGTGTCAGGAGTTAAACTGGCCGTGTTCTCACAGTGGGAGGGATATTAAAAACTCTGTCTTCTGTCAATCACAGGAACACTAGCTAATCTGGGCATCTGTGAGCTGCTCAGGTAAGGGAAGAAACCACTTTCCTTTGTGTGTGTGATAAACCGTCCCGTGATGCATCAGGGGAAAACATGTAATAGTAGTTACATATTAAAAACTCTGTAGTGCTTTCGACAGCTTTTAAACAACACCTTGCTAACAGACTTATTACTTTTTTATGAGACCCAAGAAAATTTACAACAAGGGAACACAGACGCCATCTCGACTAAAGGCACCAGGGGAACCAAGTATTACCCAAAAATAAAGGAACAGAGTAGGGAAGCAATAATTATACAAGAATCACATATAATGAAGAACGGTAAAGACCTGTACCATTTTGGTCATAAAAAAAAAAGTCCTCCTAGCCAATTGCACACTCTATCTCGGGAGAAAAAAATAAAAAAAATTAAAACAACAATCCTGAATTAGGATGGAATTGTTATTAACCATTTCCTTAAATCCAGCCATTCAAGTGTGTTACTGAAAAAACATCTATAAGAGAAGCTCTCTCTCTCTCTCTCTCTCTCTCTCTCTATTGCTCTGTGTTTGTGTGTGGTGCTTCCTTTAAAAGCATTTATTCTGACTCACTGCCATTATTTTTCTTCCTTGTCGAAGGACATGATGCAGGATTGGCATGTGTATTATAAACTAACAGCTCTCATCCTGTAGATGGACCTGAACCCACTGAACCTCTTTTACACGATTAATGCACTTGTGGCGATGAGAGTTCAGCACCCTATGAGCATGTGTACTGTACACACACACACGCACGCACACACACACACACACACACACACACACACACACACACACACACACACACACACACAC
>JAQMYL010000013.1:14840489-14852869 GCA_030014365.1 Clarias pachynema | reverse complement strand
ACACACACACACACACACACACACACACACACACACACACACACACACACACACACACACACACACACAGGGCTTTCGAGATATTACTAATGTATTCTCAACCATCTTCCTGTAAAATGGGATTCAAATGGCTGGCTGTTGCATTAATATTAATCCCACAAGAGACATCGGAGCATAAAGAGCCGACCGTGTATTCATCTGATAGTAATGATGTGAGATCAGTTCCATTCTGTGAATAAAACTACTAGTACGTATGTACTTACCAATCATCACAAATTTGCCAAAAGGTGTTGATTAATTTCCTGTAACAGCAACTCTGACAGTTCCAACTGTTATAAAAACCATAGCTTAGTACTCATGCACTCGTTTCTATAGCAACAGCTCATTCAAAGAGACTTGTGTGGATGACATGCGACATGATCTAAGACTAATAACTTATGACATGTTGTTTAAGATATCGGGAGGTTCTGAAGTTCTCTGAAAGGAGTCTCCAGTGTTAGTGCTTTGTAACAGTGAGAAAGATGGGAAAGGAGATTGGACTTCTTTATACCCTGGCAACGTAGCTGGAAATCAGAAGTAAAAGTAGGCAAGTAGACAAGGAGGAATATACAATGAATGGTATAAATGTTGTAAGTTTCTTTTTACGTCTTTACTTATTCCACTTTAAAATAGCCTCAGCTCACTAACTTGGCCCAAAGAAATTTAAAGTTAATGCACTATGTGCTGTATGGTCCCCTTTTCCACATACCAAGTAGTGTGCTTGATCAGGGGTTAGAAAGAGGTTTGGGATTTAGTGTTAGAAGGTAGCTGTTTTATAGCTCATGTTAAAGCAGTTACTAAGGTACCTGGTTTTGAATGAGGGTTTTTGGCAGTCAGTTGCTCTCTCCCTCTTCCCAGTACTGCGTTCCAACACTGAATCTTTTAGTGGCCCGCAGTACTAGAACGTACCAGCCTACTTTTACCCATGTTTATAATGGAATATATTCCTATATTGGAGGTTATGACATGAATATAAACATAATCAACCTTACATTAGAGAGAGAACATTAGCTGCAGTTCATGTTGTGTAGTATTCAAACCAACCCATTGATTAATTGTTTTATTATAATCTTTAACCTCCAAGTTAAACTCAAAGGCTGCAAATTTGATTTTAAAAAATTCCTTTGAAAGAATCAAAGCACAATAGTGAATCATACGTAGCACCCATTATTGGTATTAACCTTAATATTAAAGATCAAAGGTGGACAAGAAGATGTGTGATAAATTTTTTTTAAAGTAGAACACAAAAAACAGCAGGGATATAACATTAACGGTCAAAACATGGTATTGACTGACTGCCAAACTGACTGCCAAAAACCCTCATTCAAAACCAGGTACCTTAGTAACTGCTTTAACATGAGCTATAAAACAGCTACCTTCTAACACTAAATCCCAAACCTCTTTCTAACCCCTGATCAAGCACACTACTTGGTATGTGGAAAAGGGGACCATAAAAGTGCTTTCACAAAGCTGTAAAAGTTCTCAGCTTTGTGAAAAAGTGAATTTTCAGATCATTTTATCATCAATTTTTCATGATACTTAACACATCGCATACCTGTTTATATTTTATCAAATAAAAGGAAAAATATTTGTTAAATACAATTTCATGCCCTTTTATGTCTGTAGTGTCTGTAACTTTTTTGATCTTAATCTTTCAAGGATCTTAATTGTCATTCAGATAAAACTTGGCTAATTTAAATTTCACATGAACAGTCATAAACCTTAAAAATGTGTATTATTCTAAAAAGCAAAATTGTTAAAATATTGCAGCATAAATTTGACATGGTTACGGACACTACAGATTGTTTGCTTTTTAACCAAAAACCAGAATGCTTTATTTAAGCAGCAATTTTTTACAGGTCTTATGCTTCTAGAAGCTAATACCAATTTTAGTATAAATATGCAGAAAGAAATATGAATAATTAGCATTTAAAATTATCATTGTTTGAAGCGAGACAGTATAATGCTGAAAAATGGAAATTTTGGGGGGCACACACAAAATCATCTCTCCAAACCAGCTGATTGGTCAGTCCTTCAGAAGTAGTTTATTTTGTACATACACTTTCTGTATTATATGTATGATATATATATATATATATATATATATTTCATCTGCACCAATGCTGTCTTTTGGTCGACTGTAATTGTCAGATATCTTAGCCTAATTCTCTAGACTACATTCACATTTATTACAGAAACTCCACAAACCACCATGATATGACAGGATTTATTCTTTTCGTCCACACCTGACAGACAGAGGTGAGCAAAAAAGCCTGCATCTTCAGAGTTAAAAGTGTTTAATGTGATCAGAGCAGCTTAATTCAGCCTTAATGGGTCCCAGTGACTCATGAAGCATGTCGGTAAATCTCAGCATGTCGGTAAATTGCCATGACCACAGACACCCCACTTATCTGACACAAGAGACTGATATCCAGCTGTCTAGGTTGTCCACCATCAAATCTCAGTCGGAATAAAGCACAGTGATTTGTATGGGCACTGGTGGTGCAGCAGGTGAGGTTCTGTGCCAGTGATCAGATGTTTGTGTTAAACATGTGTGCAATGTTTGCTGTTGATACCTACTGTAAAAGTGGCTTACCTAAAAGTACCTTAAAATGACCTTACTTCCTGTTTTCCCACATTATACAATTTGCCTGCACCATATAAACAAATCAATGAAATATTTACATTTAAATAATATTTATAAGCTGAATAAATTTTATTGAGCTTTCATGATGATTGAACACAATTTGAAAAAGTTCAAATTAATATATGTTAAAATGTTAATAGAGCTGACTTGAATTCTGTCAGCTCAAAAATGTCATTTTCAGACAAAACCTAATTTCAGATTCTTCTTTACTTACAAATTATAACCTCACTTCCTGTTCGGTGATTTCCCATCGATTGTTTTGCACCCTGTAGATGGACAATCCTGCACTAATAATCTGGGAAGTAAGTTCTTCCTGTTGCTGTGATCCAAATTTTTATTTGTCCTGATTGGACGAAATCGTAGGGGAAAAAAAAACAACATAAACGAACGAATGGATGAATGAATGCAATTTCAGAAAAACCTTCATGGTTAAAATAAACATCATGATACATGTTAAACTCTGCATTACCAAAAGAATCAGATAAAATTATACAGTAATTGCATTTCTGTAATACTGGTATGCTTATTGCTTATATTGCTTAAAGCAGTGGTACATGTAGCTAATTTTGTTAAAGTTGGCAGCTCCATCAAGGTGCCACAATTGGGCCCTTGAACAAGGCACTTTACCCTGTCTTCCTCAGGGGAACCGTATAATGACTGAGCCTGCACCCTGACCCCAGCATCCTAACAAAGTTGGGGTATGCAAACAAAGAATTTTACTGTTCAGTAATGTACAGGACGGGTGGAAAGTAACTAGGCATTAAAAATTGATAGTAAAGTATTAAAACAAGTATTGAAACAAACTGTATATGTACTTTCATGAGGTCCGCATCGTACCAGCCGATGTACTGGAAAATGGCCATGTATGCAGTTGGAGCAAAATGGGGTGGTGCACCATGCTGCATGAAAATAAGGTTGCTAATGTTATCCCAGCCATAGATAATACTAATATTGCCTAGTTTATTGTCACCCTCCCAAATAAAGGTTTAACTTATTTTGGCAAGTGCATGTCAAACTTTGGTGTTGCAAAATGATCATTTATAGCATTTAATTTGATGCATGGTCCCCTAGGAATATAACATTCAGTGGGTTTACATTATGTTGTATTAGTCCGACTAAAACCAAACTTTTAAACTAAATAAAAACATGTTCGTGTGGCTGAAATCATACTTAATTCTTGATGTTGGACTAGTACACCCAGATAATACAGTTGGGAGTCAAGCTGCTCCTGCATGTATAACTCAATTGGACACAAAAATCAGCCTTCGCACTCTGTACACGCTCTACAGGTCCTGTCCTGGGCTTTGACCCAGAATTTGAACAAAATTCATACCAGCTTAAGAAACTCCAAAAAAAAAAAAAAAAAAAAAAAAAACACACCTCTGCCTCAGATAAGACCATAACCACAAGGGACAGAATGCATTTCATTTGTACAAGAAGTAAAACATACTGTAAAGCAGGTACAAAATGTACAGCGCTCTAAAGCTGTCTATTTGACATGCTACCAGTTTGCCTCGAGCTAACTTGTTTGTCGATTATTTTGGTCTGTCACATAATAGGTCAAGCGGGAATACAGTACTAACAAGCTGAAGGGGTGCATATCGCCACCTGTTGTAGCGGAGTCGGACGTACAGTACTTCGGTCAATAAATTGATTCCTCTACCGTGTTTATACAGTATAATGGGACAAGGACTGGAGTCCAATTAAATGGCCTAGTCGAGCTATAACCATAGATGTTTATGGAAATGTACTGATTGTAAATTCTGATTTAATACACGAGATCCAAAATGTTTACTATTATTATTATTATTATTATTATTTGTTGTTGTAGTAATAGTAGTATTTTTTCAGCAGAAGTAGTAAATTTCATGACTTCAATATACTTCAGCTTCCAGAGCAAACAATAAAAAAAAAAAAGAATTAAAAAAAAAAAAATGCTCCAGGCGTCTTGGATTCGATGCATTATTCTTTCATTTCTTGTCATAAAATATTCAGACTCACTTGACCTTCAGTGAAGCGACAGAGTGGCGAGTTATTGCCGTGTTTATACGACTCTCCATCCTCCCTCAGAGACAGGGATATAAAAATATTTAATTATGCAATTAAGTGTGTGAAGTGTGTGTAGTGTGTGAGGCTGCATTGGGTAGGTGATTTAATGAAGCAAAGAAGAAGGGTTTCAATCACATGTCAGGGCACACACACACACACACACACACACACAGTGTTAATTGTGATATATTGTGCCACATATAACACCCGATTCCTGGGTTAAAATGTTATAATTACATTTGAATATAAATATAAAATATAAATATAAAATTGTATTACAATATAAAAAGCATTTATATTTCTATACGACATTTCCATCTTAAAACTAAAAGACCAAAGTTGTCTTAAATGGCATCTTTCTGAGTAGTGTTTGTGATAAGCAGCAAGACATATTCCTGTTCAGTTAATCTGATTCACTATTACTAAAAATCCTGCAACACGCTTTAACATATTCAAGGACAAAGCGCATACTAACAATGGATATTCCTCTGATAGTCTCCAGGGTTTCCTCATTCTTGGTTCCCAGAACAAGTTCAGCATCGAGCATTAATTATTTGCGAGAGGACGTATTTGCCTAATCAGCAGCAGTGGGGTTTAAGGACTGAGCGTGAGTGGCAAATGCCAATAACCTCTGGGCTGTGTATGGATCAAACAGCCAATACAGCAGGAAGGATTTGTCATGGTGTGTCAGCTCTCGATGTGGACGACAAGCACAGTTTGCCAATGAGGAGGAAAATAAGCCAAAAGAGCCATGATCTTTGGAGTTTAGTTGTCTCTCTCTCTCTCTCTCTCTCTCTCTCTCTCTCTCTCTCTCTCTCTATTCATCCAAATCATTAAAAATTTGTCATTACAATTTACATCCACAGATTGACATTCTTCAATAATGCAAACAAAGTAACTATATATCTTTTATTTAGTTCCCCAATGTATGTAAAACAGCAGTTTATGTGAAGATGTATGTTACAGACAATGTTTAGATGATTTTTGATCAAGCTAAATTATTGTCCAAATCTGTACTACAACAGATAATTTAACTGGTATCCTCCTCTGCAAACTAAGTATGTTTATCCATCCATCCATCCATCCATCCATCCATCCATTCATCCAGCCATCTATCCATCCATCAAAATTTCCATCCACCCATCCAACTAACTATTGATCAATCTATCCATCAATCCATTCAAACATCCATCTACTTTTTGATTCATCCGTCCATCCATTCATCTTCCATCCACCCATCCGACCACTAAATTTTCCATTTTTCCAACCATCCTTCATTCCAGCCATCTCTCTCCATCTATCTAATTCTAAACATCCAACCAACCATCTATCAATCTAGCAATCTTTTTTCCATCCATTCCATGATGTCTATATATTGTATCCATCCATCCATCCATCCAGTATCCAGTCACTCACTCACTCATCATCTATACCACGTAATCCTGAATTCAGGTTCGCAGGAGGTATGGGCCCTATCCCTGGTAAGCGAGGTAGGGTAGACCCTGAACAGGGTGCCAATCCATTGCAGGGAACACACTCATTCATACACGCAACGGGCAATTTGGGAACACCAATTAGCATAATCTGCATGTCTTTCAATTTTGAGAAGAAACTGGAGTCCCTGGGAGAACACAGAGGCGGGAATCAAACTCGGACCCTTGAGGTTCAAAGCGACAGTGCTAACCGCTAAGCCACGGTGTCGCCATCCAGTATCCAATCTAGTGATTTACTGTCTTTTGTTTACTTTAATGCACATTCATTTTCATAAATTTACATGCTTGGGTTTTATGCAAGTTTTTTAGGGTGCAAAAAATTATAAAATAAAATTTAAATTATACTGTATGTGCCAAAAAAATGTTTTTTTTGCATATATTTTGTATATTGGTAAATTCTTGGTAAATTTTGGCAATACCATTAGTGAGTCCTGTAATTGATTAATTTTACTAGGAATGATATTCTGTTAAAAATAAAGCATCAACTAACTGTATATTTTCTATTTAAAAAAAACATAATGGAGTTTTTTTTTTTTTTTATAAGGAATAAAAACACTTGGGTGGTCTCATGGGCATTATGGGACATGAGGTTTCTGGAAAATAATTGATGATTGGGTCATGTGATGCAATAAAGTAGAGTTTCTGTTACCACCACAAAGTTGATTATTTTTCTTAAAACAACATGTGCCAGAATGATGCTTATACCTCACTCATTCTTTATACCGCTTATCCTGTACACGGTCGGGTAAGCCATTAAGCCTATCCCAGGGGACTTGCACAAGTACCCATACACTCATACACATTTACTCACACACTATGGGCAATTTGGAAATGCCAATTTCCAAGCCTAATCTGAATCTGCATGTGGGAGGAAACTGCAACATCGTTAACCACTAGTCAACCATGTTACCGCAGAATATTATAATCCTTGTGTAGTTACATTTATTATGGTCTCTGAAACTGCATTCACACACTATAGCAGTCATCGATCAATTATCAGACATTTTAAGATAGTTTAAGTGGATTGCTGTAAAATCTAAATAGATGCTTAGGCCTGCTGCTAAGTAGTAGGCATAAGAAAAGCTAAAAATCTATCTTTTTTTTTTATTTAGGCTTTAAATGTTCTCTCTATTCATGGCAGAGCGTAACAAAAGAGTGCACTACGAGTTCACAGTCCACTGCTGTGCAATCCAAACACTTACAGAGAGCTTTTCACTTGACAGTATTATTTAAAAACGCAGGGAGTCGAACAAAAGCAATTTAGCAGAGTGGGGGCTTGCTAAGGGTATTGCTGTGAATGCTTTTGGAAGTTAGCCAGTATAATTGGCCATGTTTGACGCTGTGGCCTCGGAACACTCACCCAAGTCAGATTTGACACTGGGGAGCATTACAGAAACGATACCCCACATTTCTGCCGAATTGCCTCATAAGTCTCCCTCCTCCACATTGTGCTTCTCAGTGAAATGTCACGCATTAGAGAGGCTAATTCCATTAGAAACTGTTTTTTTTCTTTCTTTCATATCACCTGTGTCCACTGAACTGGATTGAAAGGTTGTAGGATAGAAATAAAGTAAAAAAGTGTCAAAGTTGAATGTAACAACTTCACTCAGACTGGGATCATTTCCATGCTGATGGCTAGCAAACAGACGTTTGAAGTCAAACGTTAAAGGTGAAAGTAGGGAGCAGTGAAAGTGATGGGATGCCACTGATTAAGATTCAAGACTGGCATAACCTTCAGCGCTTTCCACTCCGCCACTTTCTCCCTCGAGTGGCAAATTAAATGAGAGTGACACACAGAGAGAGACGAGCTCAATACCGATGATTTATCTACTTAGACAAATGAAATCATGGTCAGCGATTCCTCCCCTGACAAGGAAACCCGAGTCGCGTCTCAAAGTGTCCGACGGAAAACTTCGGGGATAAATCTAATTTGTATTGGACTCGGCTTTTGGCAAGTCTGGCTTTCCGGGGAGACAAGGACGTTTGAGGGAGGCGAAGAGTAAAGATTGAGTGGGACTATCTTTTAGCCTTTAGTCTGTGGAAGTGAAGAATACTCTGATCCAAATGTACTTTACAATAATTATAAAATGCAGCCATAAGTTTGTGGATGCCTGGCATAAGCCACATGTGAAAACGGGAAGTGGTAGCTCAATTGTTAAGATGCTGGACTACTAATTAGAAGATTGTGAGTTCAAACTTTAGCACTGCCAAGCTGCGATTGCTGGGCCCCTTGAGCATGGACTTAACCCTGCTTAACTACTCAGTTACATAAATGAAAGTTCCGCTGGATAAGTTCTTCTGCCAAATGCTAAGCTCTTCTAGCATAACAAAGTGAGTTCTATGAAGACATGGTTGGCCAAGGTTAAAAAATATCTAGTGGAACACTTTTCAAGGTAAGAAAGGGGCAAGATTTTAATTAGTTTATTATTTAAATAAGTTTTCATTATACAAACCCATAAGTATTTTTCTTTATAATATGCATAGATACCATAGTAGATTGATGCTATCCATTTCATGGTACTGTACATAATACAGTACCATGGCACATATTTGCTTATATAGTACTGTACATGTATCACAATATGGCAGATTGTTCTACCATGGTACATGTACTATAGTATAGTGCACATGGTTTTACCATGAACAGTAATACAGTACTATGGAATACATACCAAGATATTGTCAAAAATGTGTTATACATATTGTTATGTACTATAATGGTAATATTTATATAGTATGGTAATGTTGTATCTATGTAACATTAATTTAAAAACTCTTCATATTATACAGAATAGTATGATTCTGCCTATACTATACCATACCAGTATTATGTACTAACATACAGTATGTAATATGGTACATACAACAAAAGTTACTATGTTTAATTTAAATTTAAATAAATGGTCTGTGACTACACTGTTTTAATCAATATGGGAGTTCATTTCAACAGCTTGTCCATGCTCTAATAGACTCCTGCTATATTTCCATCTCTTTATGTCACTGTTCTGGTTCATGGGTGTAAGGATTAGTTTTAAAGCCCCCGAGGTGGGATGACTGTCTCCCATAATCAGGCTCAATACTTTCATGTAAACACACCTGTCACCTCCATCAGAACATTGCAAACACATAAACAAATAAAACTCGAGCTGAATGCAAATCCTTTACTATTTTTAGAAGCATGAGATATCCAAACATAATGCTTTGACATATTTAAAAAGAACTTCTTTCTTTTTCTGGTACAAATTCTATATATGTGTGCTAGGAACCCGAGGAGAAAGGGAATGTCATGAGAAACTGCCGGATCTTCTCAGAATCCAAGTTTGAGAGAAAAATAAAAATCTGAAAATTACACACTCACTCATCGTCTATACTACTTTATCCTGTATACAGGGTCGCGAGAGGGGTCTCGAGCCTATCCCAGACAGTTACACCCTGGACAGGGTGCCAATCCATCGCAGAGAACACACTCATTCACACACTACAGGCATTTTGGGAACACCAATTAGCCGAATCTGCATGTATTTGGACTTTGGGAGGAAACCGGAGTACCCAGAGGAAACCCTCCAAGCACGAGCAGAACATGCAAACACAGATGAGGGGGAATCAAACCTGGATCCTGGAGGTTTAAGGTGACAGTGCTTACCACTGAGCCATATGCACACCCTCACACACTCATTCCCACAATATGAGAAATTTGGAAGCACCAATCAGCCTAATCTTCATGTCTTTGAACTGTGGAAGGAAATCGGAGTACCCCGAGGAAACCCCCCAAGTACAGGAAGAACATGCAAACTCCATGCACACAGCCCTAAGGAGCGAATCATACCCGGAACCTTGAGGTGCAAGGCGACTAAGCCACCGTGCCGCCTAAATCAGGAGCTTTATTATAATTTTCTAATTTAAATAGTCAAACATGTGATACAACCTTGTAATCTCTTACATTTTCAACCAGCAACACCATCATATCATGCACAAATATAATTCAGATAGCTGAGAAGGTAATTACCAGCATTTTCATTTGATTCAAAACATAAATAATGTTTAGGAAGTGCTTCTATCTACTGTAGATTTTACCTGCAGATAATAAGAAAAAACTAATAGCAAGCTGTATTTCTTAAATAGCTCGACTATTTTTAACCCTCTCGTTGAGTCGTCTCATCTTCCCTTGGGAAAACTGTTGTCATCGTCTTAGAGGCTGTTCCTTTATTTTATTACCTTTCGTATGAGCCACTGAACGCTCGCTCGTCTGTTATTGATCTGTAAGTGGATTCCTTTCTGGAGTCCGCAGGGAAGGTCAAGGACTCGCAGATAGGCTCGAACATGATACGGCGTCAATAAAAAACGTTTCATCCAGCCCATCTTACAGCACACTGGGGTGTTCAAGATGAATATACTCCTGCATTACTGTTATGGATATTGTTACAAATATAACATTGAACGTATAGAAGAAGTGATCAAGTTCAGTTCTGTCATTCTGATGCAACGTTTAACATGAGTTGTTCTTTGTCTTCTAGTTGATTTGAGTAGTTCAAAGAAACAAAAATGGACAAAGGAAACAAAGAAAGAAAAAATACACTTAGAGATTTGGCAGATCTTTACTTTCCTAAGGGAGCACCTTAAAGGTACAGCTCAAAGGTACAGCTCAAAGGGATGTGCTGAGGGTAAAGTTAAAAAACAAAAGCAAAAAAAAGGTTTTAGCTTCATTATCCTAAAGACATCAAAGCAGTTTGTGCCATAAGGGAGCTAATACACTTATTACCTAAATGTCAGAATTTTCCTCAAAAGGTGACACACTCTTACTGCCACAGAGAACAAAGAAGTAAAGAAAGAAAACCCAGGCAGAGTTGGATTGCCCTAAAGGGACATCACACTTCTGCCTTAATGGTATGACTTACACTTCTTAAGTGTGTAGTATATTAGTCACAGTAAAACACAGGGTAACATCTCCATTGCATTTAAAAGGTACCATAATACCCTCACCAGAGATGAACAGTAATAAAATACAACACTGTGTAAAAGTCTTTGCACCCCCCCCCCCCCCCCATTTCTTCATATTAAATTTTATGAAATTGTATAGATTAAAGAAAAGAAATTGGAACAAACACTCTTCTTTTAAAGGCTGCCTTTAAAGCATTACAATTTAAAAATTAATTGTTTATGTAAAACCTCAGCAGCAGCCTCATTTCTTCTCTCATCTGTTACAACCACTAAGCATTCAGCATTACCAGTATATTAATTACTGGCGTGATCATCTGTAATCATCTGCATCTGTTTCTCACTGGTTCGTCCCTTAAGTTAGATGTTTTTTATGCTCAAATGATTCAGATGTTACTTTGTGGTTTAACAAACAAAAAAAGTCCCACTAAAACTGCTCAGGTATAAGGACTAGACTGAAAATGAAAAGTTATTCAGGCAGCCTGAAGAACCTACTCAAGACTATATTAAAAAATAAAAGAAAGTCTGGCTCTTTGGAATCAAAAAATGAAGAAATGAGCAGGAGGCACAAACCTTTTGCACAGTATGGTATAAGCAATCAGTTACTGTATTTAAGTGCAATTTTTAAGCATTTGTCCTTTACTTACATATTTTAATTCTGGGTGCTTTGACCACATTATCTATTGCTTTTTACATATAATTGGGAAAAACACTAATCAATACACAGCACATTTCACTGATCTGTTAACTTGCACCAATTACAGTGCATATTTCCTATCCTCCTAGCAAACAGAATTTTACTATTACAAGATACAGTAAGTGCAATAAGACTGAAAAATGATGGGCTGATTTTACTTAAAAATATAATGCAACATATTTGCATCCTTATTTTTAATTATGCATCAGTTAGCTCTGAATGAGTAATCTGATTGGACGAGAGAGAACTTCCACGAATGGTGATAATAGACGGTAACAGCACTGGGACGTTTAACTATATGTATCACTCTGCATCCTAGGTGTTCTAATAACGATTAATTACTGTAACAACAGCATGGGTAAAAGTAGCTTAGTATTGTCCACATTACTTAGGAGAGGGCAACTGCCTGGTGAAACCCACATTCAAAACTGGAAGCACTTTCTGCAAGAAAACACATTGGATGATGTTATGTCATCTTAAACAAAAATTTGTCCCCTAAACTGTACAGGATTGCTGCTGT
>JAQMYL010000013.1:14817457-14830861 GCA_030014365.1 Clarias pachynema | reverse complement strand
GCTCCAAACCCTGCTTTACAAAACAATGCTAGTCAAACTGGTAGACCACCTGGTAATAAGGAATCACAAAAGTAAGAAAATTGATTGATCAAAAGATGAACAATTGAATATTGAATGACTTACTAGCTAGCAAATATGCTAACTGCTAGCAAGCCCAGTTTATGCAGGAGGTAAGATCTTGTCAGACTAAGATGGATTTTTCCCCCCCTCCTCCTCTTGCACACTCGTTTGACAGACATGGCCATTACAGAGGGACAATGAGAACCGATCTGTATGTGATGACCGAAGGGACTTTATTATGCCCGCTAACAAGGAGGATAGCAGCTAGGTGTTACACAAGGTATCTCGTATTTCTCTTCTCGTGTTGTGCTAGCTTGCTGTTGATAGCAAGTATTAGGTATATACAAGATAGGAGTTACACTGTGTAAGCTGTGTAAGACTAAAACATTGTGTGAAGAAAAAAAATATATATATATTTATATATATGGGGTACACCAGACCAGCTTCAAAACAGAAACTAGCAAAACGCTTGAACTTCGGGTGCTGCTGGTTAAATTAAATCTATTTCCTGCAGCTCATCTGACAAACAGAGCAGTGAGTTCATCTCAATCAGTTGATAGTGCACTTGACTAGTCAAACGCCACTGGCCTTTTTCACACCACTGCCAGAGGAGACCCACCATTTATAAAGATTCACACTGCCCCCTCATGGTGGCTAATGGAACTCCAGCGTGTCAACAAAGCTTGTTAATGAAGGAGCTAGGAGAAGGATGTACTTTACATGTTTATGTCAGACCTTTTGAGGTTAAATCTTGCCAGTTAACCTTTCAACAGAGAACACGCTATCTATTATTATGTTTTATTTTGATGATATACTTTCACCAGATTGTCTGCAAAAGGGTTCAGGTTAGATTTACATCACCTACCATAATGCTAACATGAACTAGAAATGTGGCTTATTTAATTGACAAGCTGTCAAAGCACATCACTGTACTCGCCTGTCTGACACAAATACTGTATGCAAACAAGTAGATAGAGAGAAAAGGAGAGGGGGATAAAAGCATATCTCTATTAAGGGATCAGAATAAACATAGCCTAGAGGAGAACTAAATGATCTGCAGCCATTAAAAGTAAATACATTTATTAAGTACTCTGTCTGTGTCCTTCTGTGCATGACCCTCATCGTTGTGTCTATGACAACGGGGATATAGATAGTCAGTTTAAGACTACATCCACATTAACTTTACATTAATGTCTGCCGTGTAAAAATAAAAATAAAAATCTTTTATCGGGTGTCCTATCCTTTGGATATTTTTTGTAGTATTGTTTCCCAAATTATTTATTTATTCAATTATTTAAATTGTGTTGTTATCCAGAGTGGTGTTCAAGTCAAACATGGACTTTTGATTCTGCAGAATAACAGAACACAGTTCTAAACTGTATTTATTTCTCTATAAATCTGGCCTCCCAGGAATTCCTTTAATGGCTTCTTTAAAACGTTTGCACTATTCAAAATGTTTTACTGCAGCTAAGAGTCTCATCACCGTACAATGCTTAAAGACTTATGTAAATCTCAATCGGTTTTACGCTTTGTTCAACCAGAAATTTTATCTAAAGTCCTGGTTTGACTTGAACAAATTGCTTTAGTTAATGTTTATATTAGACATCTGAATTGAGAGAAATGTGATTTTAGTGTCTTTGACCATGGCATGATGGTAGGTGCCAGACTGGCTGGTTTGTGAATTTCAGCATCTGCTGATCTCCTGGGATTTTCACACACAACAGTCTCTAGAGTGTACACAGCCTGGTGCAAAATATCAACACATACAGTGAGTGGTGGTGGGATCACACAATTCAGAGAAGAATGGTCAGACTGGTTTGGGATAACAGGAAGGCTATGGTAAATCAAATGTCCATGATTTATAACCAGGGTCAATCTTATATAAGATTTTGAATGCATCAGATTTTGAATGTTTATGTACTGTAGATCTGTGGCATTGCACCTTCAGGGTCCGGGTTCGATACCTATTTTGGGGTCTGTGTGCATGTTGTCCCTGTGCTTGATGGGTTTCCTCCTGGAGTTCCAGTTTCCTCCCACAGTTCAAAGACATGCAGCCTAAGCTAATTGGTGTTCCCAAATTGCCTGTTGTGTGAGAATGTTGACCAGACATCCTACCATGGTTGTAAAATAGGAATAAATACAATGGTTATCACCATTGTCCTCTATTGTACCTACAGTAGGTAGACCATAGAGGTTGCTACAGTAGATGGATGGATGTATCTGTAAATTTATTATTTTAGTTATATAGTTATATAATTCTATAATATATTTTAGTCATAATTTTTTAAAGGGTATTTGTATATTACACAAAATCTTACTTTTATTCCAAACCTTTTACCAATCTGTCAAACATCTCTTACATTCATATCTATGAGGTGCTCCCACTGAGGTGCTCTTTCTCCTTTTAGAATGAATGAGAATTCTGACATAAAGGTCACCACTTATTATATACAAGTTCATCAGATGACTTCAGTCCATCTGTCCATCTCTTTAGCCTCCAATATCTTGATCACGTTCACTTTCCAAAAGGAAAAAAAAAAAAAAGATTTCACTCCCTGAGTAACTTGTGACACACATGATGCAAGAGTTTCCTCAGTGCAGTTTGACGCATGTGGCAGTACGGCTATAAAAAAGCCATTTCATAGTCAGTATGTTCCTAAATGCATGCAACTACAGGGTGCGCGTCAGAAATCAGCGTGCATTGCAGAAAGAAGCGCGGCGGAGCAGCACGAGGGCCTGGAGGTGACCTGCGGCATTGCAACAAAACACTGAGGATGATGAAAACACAGTCAAGGGTCTCTAAACCCCAACACTGCCTTGTTAGTGACTGCAGTGGCTAAGAACTGCCAAAACTGACAAAGGGGTGCAAGAGAGAGAGAGAGAGAGAGAGAGAGATGAACTGCATGGGTAATTTTTGCTATTTTGTGTGAACCACTTTCTATTTCTATACTTTTAAAAATATAGTTGGTGCTAAATAATTTGCTACAGATCTAAATAAATTCTTTGTGTGCCAATGCATCTGTGTGTGTTCAGATATACAGGCATAGTGGAGGATTATCTACAGTATTATGGAAAAATGAGAAAGTTCTGCAGAGAGAGAGAATAAATGGCCCAACATCAGTTACTTTGCATGGCAATAAATCAGATTTATAGTGGGCACTGGATCAGTACAATGTCTATATTTGTGTGTTTTATACAGTACTGATTCATGCGATTGGCCATAAGTCAGAGGTTTCCACAATGGATTTGCTGGCCTGCAGCCATTTATAATGTGTGTGTGTGTGTGTGTGTGTGTGTGTGTGTGTGCCATTTTGTAGTATAAGACAGTGTAAGACTGTATGAGACAGTATAGGACACATGACTTCAGTTTATTGCATCAACATCACATTGGTTTATCAGGATTTTTTAAACCATCATTTGAGGCTATACTGTTTAAACACAATAAATATACCTACTAAATAATGCTAATGTACAAGATAAATCGTAAAAAGCACTAGTAAATCATAAATTGTAATCACAGACAAATTGATATGTTGTATAAGAGAAATTAACTACTTAGAAATGTGCTGTGATTAGAAAATGAACAATTATTATTTTATTCCATTCACTGCTGAATATTGTATCTCACTCTCTCTCTCTCACTCACTCATTCATTCTCTATACCTCCTTTGCTGTCCAGGGTCATAGGAGTCCCGGAGCCTATCCCAGGGGATTCGGGGCACAAGGCGTGCTGGGACGTCCACTCCTGAGAAAATTGGCAACTGTTTTGAATGCTTTCCACTTGTGAATACAATATAACGCTAAACTTCAAAAAGTTTTTTTTTTTTTTTTTTAACCTTTTCCAGATTGATGTGCCGGAACAATTTCTTCTCTAAGACCATTAGTTATGTCCATACACCTGAATGCTCCAGAACAGCAAACTGCCAAAACTTCTGCTTTTATAGAGGTCTGAACACCTGCTGAAGATCAATTAATTAAGGATTAATTATTATTTTTGTTAAATAAATAATGGCACAGTGAAAAAAGTTATATGTTGTTTGTTTGAGATTGCATTTACCTAATACTGCCTAAGACCTGCTACAATCACATGATTAAAAAATTTTTTTTATTACACATAAACACATAACTATTTATGTCATGTTCAGAAGTTCAGAAGAATCCCCTCTTTTAATACTAAGAGCATAACACATCCTTCTTCAGTAAATCATTAAATGTAATCGTTGACAAATTGATGTGGTATGAAAGAAATTAAATACTTAGGAAGGTTTCATTTCTTACCAAATTTTGCCAAAAATTATATATATATCTCTCTCTTACTTGCATTCACTCATTCTCTATACCACTTATTTCTGTACAGGGTCATGCGACTCGGTGCACAGGGCAGAATACTCCCTAGATGTGGTGCCAATCAATTTGGAGGGCACAATCACACACACTCACACACTATTCACCAACACAGTGAGAACATGCAAAGTCCACATACACAGACCCGAGATGGGTCCTGAACCCTTGAACCTGGAGGTACAGTATGAGGCCGCAGTGCATTTAAATCTTATAACATTTCACTATATTTATTATATTTCCACCTGTATATTTCGACCTCATTTTTTACATTGTATTTGAGACAAAGCCACCTACTATTAATTGATTACAGCCACAGCTTAACATCTTAACATGACAAATTCAATGCCTTTAGCCACAAACGATTAATCTTTCATAATTAATACTAAAATCATCACCATAATTAAAATACCTTCAGTCCACGAGGTAATATGTTGTGGAACACATATCCCCTAAAAATCCCCTAAAGCCTCTGGTTAATTATTTAGAAGGAATGGTTGAAAATTCTAATCCACTCTAAGAATATATTTAAGGTGTCGCAACACCGGTCACTGCAGGATGTTGTAATATTGAAATAAAGTGTAATATTATTTTGAATCATCACTTTATTTTGGTTTGTTTGGACTATCTGTTAACATTTCTGGTAAAGTGGTAAAGTGCTTGCCCTATCATCCGGAGATCGCCGGTTCGATTCCCTGATGCTGTAACCTCTCGCAGCCGGAGGTCTAGAAAGAGCTGATTGGCCGAGCCCCCTCAGAGGGGAGGGATGAGAGGTACTTAGTGCTCCCACATTAATCACGGCTCTACAGCCAATCAGGGGCGTCTGTGAGCAGTTTGAAAAGATGTGGTCGGCTGGCGTCACGTGGTTCGGTGGAAACATGTGATAGTCTTCGGCCCTCCTGACTGAGTGGTAGTAGTAGCCTTAATGTGGGAGCCCCTAGTGACAGGGAGGAATTGGACATGAATAAATTAGGGAGAAAATCTGGGGGAAAAAATCCCCCCCCAAAAATAAATAAAATAAATAAAGTTCTATAACTTTAACAGAAATTTTGCTTGCAAACTAACTTCATTTATATACAGTGTACTGTATATACACTATATTGCCAAAAGTATTTACAGTACTTGTCTGCCTTCACATGCATATGAACTTGAGTAACATCCAATTTTTAATCCATAGGGTTTAATACCTATAACAGCTATAACCACCTATAACAGCTTCAACTCTTCTGGGAAGGCTTTCCACAAGGTTTAGGAGTGTGTTTATGGGAATTTTTGACCATTCATTCAGAAGGGCATTTGTGAGGTGAGAATGGTGCACATGTTGGAACAGGAAGGGGCAATCACCAAACTGTTCCCACAAAGTTGCAAGCATGAAATTGTCTAAAATGACTTGGTATGCTTAAGCATTAACAGTTCCTTTCACTGGACGTAAGGGGCCGAGCCCAACTCCTAAAAAAAACAACTCCACATCATAATCCCGCCCTCCAAACTTTACAGTTGGCACAATGCAGTCAAACCAGTGGCGTTCTCCTAGACTCACCCATCAGATTGCCAAACAGAGAAGCGTGATTCATTATTCCCCTGCTCTAGAGTCCAGTGGCAGTGTGCTTTACCACTGCATCTTTTGATTTGCACTGCACTTGGTGATGTAAGGCTTGAATGCAGCTGCTCAGCCATGGAAACCCATTCCTTGAAGCTCTCTACACACTGATCTTGAGCTAATTTAAATGCCACATAAAATTTGGAGGTCTGTAGCTATTGACCCTGCAGAAAGTTGGCACCCTGTGAGCTCCTGAGAGCTCCATTCTTTCACAAATGTTTGTAGAAGTGGTCTGCATGCCTACGTGCTTGATTTTATACACCTGTAACCATGGAAGTGATTGGAACACCTGAATTCAATTATTAGGATGGGTGACTGAATACTTTTGGCAATATAGTGTATTTCCAAGAATCATTGGTATGTGCCAAAAGTGAGACACCTTTGTAATCCTTTTGTTAACACTAAGGTGAAGGTTGGTGACATTTTCAAATGCTTCCTGATGGACTGGCATGCCAACTACTAAAACACTAATGTTAGCATATATCAATTATGCTACTGCAGTGATATCACATACAAGTTTATTCAGTGCTAGAGGGCAAAACAGAAAAAAAAAAAAATCTTATACTGGCTTCATTAATTGACACTGCAGAACGATATTGGGAGCTACTGTGTGACATGATTGCTTCACGCTTGTTTGTGCCCTCGGCTTTAAAAGACTCAGAGAATAGATTCATATTTTCAAAGTCTGTGCCGTTCTCATTATGCCGAACATAAAAATCCATACAGCTTCTGCACACTGTAATGCGTCCATCTGCAGCCTGGCAGAAAATCATTTGCGCTTACCCAGAAGCCTTGGTGTGCATGAGAGACAAATATTTGATGGTCAGTGTCAATTCATATCACACTCGGGAGCATATTAGGGCAAGAGACGCGAATATGGGATCAAAGCTTAGTGTTAAATTTTTTTTTCAGTATCAATTCAGCATGTATATAAACGACTGTAATGCTCCTACAAAGTGCTCAAATCCTCACCAAACCCAAACAAACGCGACACAGCATAGCTTACTCAAAAAAAGGTATGCAACTTTTGACAACTGAATCTTCAAAGATGAATGGTGCTAAACTGTGGTGCTAATTAAAAAAGTAATGTGAAGCATTATGTGCTGGATGTAATAATCTGCTTTAAACAGGGAGTGTTTGGCTGACAATGAAAGAAGTACAACTTAGCATTAACAGGGTTAATAAAGTAAGATACTCAACCTTACAAAATGAATAAATTGGACATACTGAACGACAGGCAGAAATGTACGTGGGTTTTAATCTGAAATAATAATATCACTGATTACATTAAACCTAATCAGCTTATTCCACTTTTAACTTTTTAACTATTAAAAAAAAAAACTGTAACCTGTAATGCTAGTATATAATCACATACAGTTTTTGTTTTGGTCAATGATGTCTGTCTTTTAGAGGGAAGGAATAGTCGTACAGCATACAGGTTTTTATAAAAGAAAACCCCAAGAATTAGGAACACAATGATTAATTTATTTGGGCTTTTCTGATATGAAAACAGGGTCAAAGTTATATAAGCAATGCACAAAAAAGTATATGTACACCCGGACACATTTACATTAACATTGATTATCAATTATATACCTGTAAAACCAGTGACAAAATCATGGGCACCCAAGGCTCACCTAAGCTGGGTGGAATAAAAGGCCAACCGAGCTGGACTGATCCCACACAATAGATATGATAGAAAATCACCAGAACACCCAGTGGATCACAGCCTGCCACGCATTGAGCCCAGAAGGCAAAGAGCCCAAGGCCGCTGACTTGGCCTCCAAACTCCCCAGATCCTAATCTAATGAAGCAACCATGCAAAGGACCAGACTAACGAATCTGATCTGTGGAGGCCCCACTGGCAATGTCCTGGGGCCAGACACTACAGCACATCCCCAGAGCAGGGGAACACATGTAAGTGGTGTTTGCGCACCTCCTAAATGTCTGAAATATTAGTTACCCACCTAGGTGCAGCATGACCAAACATCTAACTAGTGTTTATCCACCTCTAACTAGCCTTAACACAGCTTTACAATTTGCTGAAGGTATTCCTAACACAGCCCTATCAACGGTTTGAGAAATTTATATTGTTTTTCCAGATCAAACAATACAACATGTATTTTATATAGTACTACTTAACCAGCAATTTCCAGATTTTCTCCCTAATTTAGTCCATGTTGTCATTAGGGCCCATCAAGGCTACAACTTCATCACGTGTTCTTTTTTGAACTGGTTGCTCACACATTGCTGGGAGTGACTTACTGTAACACACTCTGGGGATGCCTACAAGAGGCTACAGCATGACCCAGGATTCGAACTCGCAATCTCCAGATGATAGGATGAGCTCGTTACTGCTGCACCACTCGGGGACTATGTACAGTATGTGTGTGACATTGTTCTGATTGGTACAAAGCCCTAACAATGTCCGCTCCTTTCATGAATGGCAAACATTTTTACTGTATGTCAAAAGCTTCATCAAATCAACATTTATTTATTGTTTCTAGTGTTACCTTCTTTTTGTTTAATATTAACATAATTGTATTTTAAAATCAGTTTAATACACACTATTGGTTATTCTGGAAACAATGACATTAGAATGAGCGCATTATTATAATCCTGTGATTTGTGTTGCAGTTGCGAATATTCTTGTGTTGTTTATAATGATAGGTTTTTTAATTACGCATTCAATTTAACATTTTTACCACTTTTGCGTGTAAATTTCCTAATTAGTTATTCAAAGTGTAATTAATTTGCTAATCAAATGATAAATTTCCTCTTGAATTTCTGTGAGAAACAAGTCTCTTCATGCATATGTTTGTATGTCTCTATATACGCATCTATATACTGTACAGTACGTTAATTTAAATGCACCGTCTTTCTCTGATCTCCAGTCTCTCTCTATACTTTTTAGATGATTTAGAAACACTAATAGCAGAGGCCATTGTTTTATCCCTTCCCGCCTTTGGCGTCAGCATGTCGAGATTGTCAGAGAAACGCAGTGGAGTGTGAAATTAAGTTCAGAGATGGATGGAGAGAGAGAAAGAGAGAAAGAGAGAGAGAGAGCGAGCAAGATAAAAGTGTACACTCTGTTTTATTTATTCATATCACCCCAACGCTCAGCCACAACTCTGACAGCTTGTGTGATGGAGGAATATGTACAATACAAAGACTGCTGACAATTAATACCAGCTTGGCAGTCAGTTTTATGCAAAAGAAATGGACTTGTGTTTTCTCTTTTTGTTTGATTCACTCAGTGGTTTTCTTCCAAATAACTACACGTATTGCAATTATGCACAACTCACTGCATAGCAAGCGCCTGTCTCTTGTCCACAGTAAAAACAGTTGATAATTGTACTGTAGCTCTGCTGAGGTTTATATGGTCTTCATACTGTATGCTCATTACAGACAAATGGATCATATGGAGGAGCTTTAATTTACTTTAAATAACTAAGTAAAACTTTATATACTTTAAATAACTAAGTAAACAAAGGAAGGGTTCTATCTATCTATCTATCTATCTATCTATCTATCTATCTATCTATCTATCTATCTAAGTGAAAATCACTTGCTTGTCTCTGCTAACAGAGAGTGACATACATGTCTTTATTGCAAGTGGGAATTAATTCTTTCTTGAGTGAAGAAAGAGCAAATGGCTGCATGTGTGTGGGTGTGTGTGTCATCTGTAAATAAATTTACTGCAGGTTTAATGTGTGTGGGTGCCTGATTGACTAAAAGCATGTAACTCTTGGTATAATGCCTAATCGCTCGCTCAGCTGTCAAAAACCTGCGCGACCTCGGGAATCGCTTCGTTTGCAAATGAGTCACTTTCACCTGCCAAACAGGAGTGAAGTATAACCACATAAAACCCTGACTCATTTACACACAGTGTCATCTTTTACAGCCGTGTGTTTGCCAGAAGCTTATTTGAGAGGGTATGAAGTGCCGTAAGAAGGTCTGCACATAAAATGCATACTGTACCCATCGTTAGTTGCTAGCCTATTTAATAGTAACAATAAAAGTAAGTAAAAGTTTCCTCCCTAAGCATGTGCATTAAAGAGAAATTGTTCATCAAGTTTTTTTCTTTTTCTTTCTTTGTAACTTAAGTTCTTGTCTCCTTCCCACGTTGGTCTCTAAGAAAGGAGAATGAGGATGTACAGAGAGAAAAAAGAAGAGATAGCACATTCTGGCCATTTATAGACTTTGTGACTCCTGAAATCCCACTGAAAGCTTTCGCAGGTGACGATCGGCTCCTTCTCTCTCTATAATGGCCTATGCTGAGGGACTGTTACTATGGGAACGTGGCATGAAAACGACACCAGCATGGCTAAAAGTGTCTCTGTCTGAGGAATCGCAGGACTTGCCGGAGCTTGGTGTGGAAATGTGAGTGTGTGAGTCAGAGGTGGTGAAAATGAGTCCCGGGTGAGGTGGGGAATCGAGAAGGTTAAGTCTGAGGAATTTTCATGTATTTCTGAACACTGTGATTTCCATCGGGACTGCTCAGAGTGTTTCTAAACCAAGGGAGGCTGCGTCTCATAACAAGCACCTGCACTATTTCCTCTCGCTGTTTGTTAGGGTAAAATCTGCCCAAAATGAGGAGAAATAATTTAAATGTAAAAATTATTGTACAACAGTGAAGTACACCTATAAGAGAAAAAAATAATTTGTCATACAAAAACATTTGGGTAAAAGACAAATTAAGAGACAATTTGACATTGTAAGATTGTATAGACATCCTGCCCCCCAAATGTGACCTACACTGATCCAGACTGTAAATGTATGGCATTCAACTTTTAGTTTGGCACCAACAGTAAAAAAAAATGGCTACTGCAAAATATAACGTTAAATTTTTTGCCAATTTCACACCATCACACTACACTTACTTTATAAAAGGTCAAATTATCTTTGTTTTTAAAATTATCTTTATAATTTACCCCCAGGCTTCTCTTCAGACATTCCATGCAGGGATAGGATTGGGATCTGAATTGGTATCCTTGAAATCAATTTTAACAATGCTGTGAAATACCAAGATGATCTGGGGACAGTTAATGCATGGTGGTATGGGGATTGAGCAGATAAGCATAATGGAGTCAGTGGGACATTGTTCGACCTATGCACCTGGGTTAGGACAGTGTGGGAGCTCATGAAGATAGAGTGGGGAGAATGTTGGAACTTGTTAGGATAGAGTGAGGAAAGTGTGGGGTTGGAACTGGAACAAGGATGGAATTGAAACAGTGTTTGCACTTGTAAGGAGAAAGTAAGGAAGGTGGTGGCATTGGTGAGGATGGAGAAGAGACAGTGTTTGCACTTGTAAGGGTGAAGTGGGAAAATGTTGAGGTTTATAGGGATGAACTTGAGTTAAACAATGTTAAAGCTCTTGAGGTTAGAATGAGGATGTTGTTGAAGGATACATAAGTGATATTTTTTGACCTTGTAAAGATGGAGTGGATGATGAATTCGAGTTTGTGAGGAAGGAGTGGGAAAAACTTTTAATATTGTGAGGACAGAGTGGAAACCATGTTGCAGAAGTGGTTGGGGACAGTGTTGGAGGATGCAGGTTTAAGTGGGGATGGTTTTACAGCTTCTGGAAATAGAATGCATACTGTACAAGGGGCATCTTTAACTCCAGTCCTAAAGGTGTCCAACAGACTTTAATGTCCAACAGACTTTTGTAATTCCTCTGCCTCTACAGCTGATTCAACTAATCTCTTAGTTGGTGTGCTTACAGTAGTTGTTGGCCAATTCAAATTCTACATTGGCTCTCCAGCACTGGAGTTAAGCATCATACTGTACAGTGTTGGTGATAGGATGAAGTTGTTAAAGAGGTGGGCAATTTAGTAGTACAGTATGTATCAATGGGTTTGGAATTACATTAAAGCATGTTAGTATGTGGTCGGAACAGTGTTGGAGATCATGAGGATGCGGGTGGGGATTGAGATTGTAACCAAGGAGGGGCAGTTTTAGATTTTGCATGAATATACAGTATGGGAGGGCATGGAAAGGATTGCTGAAATGGCCAGTGATATGACCTGAAATAATGTAACCAGTGTTAGAGCACATGGGGAGGTGTTGGAGGTAGGGATGCCAAATGGGTCCTGCAGGGAGGCTCCATTATGATGGCGCACGTGTGGAAGAAAGGGTGCAGCATGTGGACGAGCACTCTTTATGGATTGTAAGGTTTGGAAATAAGGGTTGTATAGGGTTGTAGTGCAATTTGGCTGTGCAGATCTTTAATAATTGCTACTAGCAAGTATTGGGTGACCTTGTCTTATGATCTCGACAAAATGCCTTCTCTTACAAGTTCTTCATTTAGATCTCTTTTTCAACTGCCAGTACCTTTAACAAACTATGCTGCTTTAATCCTCCCTTAGGTCACCTCTTGTCATGTGGTATGTTTTATTTTCACTCTGTCCATAAAACTAAAGCATAACACTTTGCATTTAAATGCTTACTGGCATACAACATAATGACATACAACAGTTTTTGACACTCTGCGGATTATGTCTTTGCAATAAAAGGCAAATACTTTTGATGAATGTGAACTGACAGTGTATGACCTTGCACAATCAGCGAGGTGTAATCAGATGAAACCTCCAAGAACACACATCTTGTCTGGTGGCCACTTTGCTGGGGATGACAAAACAGGGACAAGGAAAGAAATGAAGGAAACTTAATCAGGACTCACACTCATACTCAGGTTAAAATTTTCTAGCATTTAAAGTTTATTTTAGACCTGAGTTTTATTTTACACATGATTTATTTTATTTTACAGCTGTCCAGACGAAAGGCTTATTTTATAAAGGATCTGTCCTTAAATAAGTTGGGACTACTGTATATATGTAAATGAGACTGGCAACATGTTGGCAGCAATGTGGGGGTGTCTGTAAGTTCATATATGGAAGTAGGACAGAGAAGTCATTGGCATCTTTATGTTTTTATAGATACTTTGTTTGCCAGCCAGTTAATAATACCTAACTAGAGTTATAGGTCATATTTTTAAATTTCATTTGTTATAAGTCACTTAGCTAACATAGGCTAACTCACCTACATTTTTGCAATGAACAGATACAATTTAAAGGCAGTGTATTAGATTTATTGGCTGGTTCTAGGCTGCATGGTGGCGTAGTGGTTAGCACTGTGGCACTGTCACCTCCAAGGTTGAGGGTTCAATTCCAGTGGCGGCCAGTCAATAAGGGGCGCTGGGCCACCGCCCCCTTAAAGTTAGACAGAGAAGAATGCTATTTTAACATGTACTGTAATTATTTAACATAATTATTTATTTTAATAATAAAATAAAGTCATTTAGTCACAATATTCCACTGTATTTCTTAATATAATTTATTTACAATAAAAAAAATCTAAACTGTATTACGTTCATTTGTGGGGCACCGGACAAACGAGTG
>JAQMYL010000013.1:14707453-14721408 GCA_030014365.1 Clarias pachynema | reverse complement strand
ACCAGTAAGAGACGAGCACTAAGACCCAGCAGGGGAGACGATTACCCACAATTCCGCAGCTCAAGAGAGAGAAAAACTGTTGGCTCAGTTGTGATCACTGACGCTCGGCGTCAAAACAAGAAGCGCATGCGTGATACATGATATTCGGTGCTCGTAAACCAAGACAATGCTCGTTTTCCAAAACAAAATTTATTAAAAATCTTTGCTCATCTTGCGGAACACTCGTAAACCGCGTTACTCGTAATCCAAGGTTTCACTGTACTCTTTTTGATGTATAAACCATTAAATGGTCTCGTGCCACAGTATCTGAGTGAACTGCTAGTGTCTTACGATCCGCCATGCCTACTTCAATCAAAGGATGCAGGCTGCTTGTCAGTACCACGTATTGTGAAAACTACAGATGGGGACGGAGTTATTTCTTACAAAGCCCCAAAGTTATGGAATAACTTAACCAAGCATTTTTGTAAATAGATTTGCCTTAGGGAAAAAGAATCTGGGGAATAGATGAATATAGAGAATTGTGGTGAACTGGTCAGATGCTGGTATGTTTAGATGCTGTCTTCCCCACTCTCATTGATCACTCAGGTTTGTTGATGGTGAAATGATTGGTCACTTTACATCTCAGGAAGCCCTCATGTCTGTGTGTTCTTTTAGTTATGCTGTCATAGTTAGTCCTGCCAGAGTCATTGTTTGCACTCTGCACTAAATGTACATGCACCTTATACATTGTGTGACTGTGACCATTATTAACTGTTATCTCTCCTACTCTTCTGCTCTCTCCTCTTCTTCGTCTTCTCTTCCCTCTCCCTGTCTCTCTGACAAGCTATACTGTACATATTGCTCCTGAGCTACCAGTGATCCACACCCCCTCTGCCCTCTGGACCTGTCTGACTCGTCCTGGTGCCCCGCTTCTGCATGTGGTGACTGGGGACGGTTCACCTTTACCATAAAGATGGTCCTAGTCTTGACCGATGCAGACAGCTGTTCTCTGAGGACTTGTGACTGCTGTCGCTCGATAGTTCAGGACTGGAGTTTCCTACAGTCTACCTGAGCCTCCAATAATGAATTGGACTCCATAATAACTTAAACATTTCTCCTGTTATACTGAACTTCCAGCTTCCTAATACACAGTACAACTGCAGATCAAACCCTGTTATCCATTATTTTTATCCTGAGTTTTTCCTTGCCACTGTCACCGTCGTCCTCGGCTTGCTCATCAGGGACAATTTTATCAGTTTGATTCATACACATTCACATTTCAAACAAACTTATAGAAGTTTATAAACTGCTTTACTTTTTGTAAGCCTTATGGGTAACTTAAGACCCTGGCCAACTGCATGAAGCAAACACTGTAGTGGACTTTATAAAGATGAGCTGGGTTGGAATGGACTGGTGGTTAAGGGTGTTGGACAGGTCAGAAGGTTGCTTTATCTCGCCCCAGTGCAGCTGCTCAGATACCAGTAGGTGTCGAGCTTGCGTCCTGACCCTATAAGAAACTGCTACTGAAACAATAAATTTTCACTCTGTCAAGGGGAGTGTTCGATGCCTCATAGCATGTGGCATGTATATAAAATATAGACTCATATCGCTCCATAATGGATCTAATATTGCTCATTTTTCATTAAGTAGCCATTAATAATTAATAAAACTGAGTGTAGTTTAATGAGGTTACTTCTCTTAGGTCTTAAGCATGACTTATGTTGCTAATTGTCGTGTCTCAAATATTTCTCATAGTAAATTTGTTAACCACGTGAGAAATATAGCAGATCAAATCAAGCTACATTGAGGCTGAAATGATTTTTTTTTTTTCATAAAAGAGCAAGCTTCGAGCAGTAAAATTTTCCTCTGGGATAGGTCAGCATTTGGTTTTGTTGAAACAAGTAGCTATGAGTCTAATGCAAATTGAAAACAAAATGGAAACAAGTCCAGTTTTCATGTGTACAATTTATGTGGTGTGATCTGCCATTTCAAATAGTGTAGGCAGCCGAGGAAGAGGAAGTAGATGTAGGGATTTGGGGTAGTGCTTAATTATAACTATGACTGTGGTGTTGCCTTGAAATTCAGTGAGTGAGAATTTGAGACCAAGGACCATCTGGTAGAGGAAGACACATACGGTCCATATTGAGTTTGGTACTTAAAAAAGTACCTTATACTCCTGCCTTGCCTTGGTCAAAAGCCATGGATTCTATGGCTAGCTTGATTTACATTGATTTAGAGTAATTCTGTTTGATAAACTGTTTCAAATGCAGATTGACCTGTATATCAACTGGTCATATCATATATTTAGCTGCATGAAAACATTTTAGTAGGGCATAAATATAGGAGCTTATATATAGCTTAGATAAATACAGCCCATCCATTTAAAAATGACCAAGATCAGCTTCATTCTCAAGACAAATCCGGATGCTCCAGATGGCCAGACTTTCATGAACTCAGTTTTGTGTTCAAAACAATCTGCCAGGTTTATTTATTCTCCAGAGAAAGCATAATAGACCTAGATAATTTCTATCATTAAACATTTTTATTTTTTTTATCTATTTTATGTTTTGCTGGAGAAATACATTTTAGGCAGAGATGTCTGCTCCTTGTTCATTGATAATTCATCTTAAAACCCCCTATTTGCCACTAGCAAAATCAGTTGAAAACTTCACACCTATCATGAATGAAAGGTGAGAAGAGATTCTTGCAGAATACCCTGACATGAATCCGTGAGGAAGTGAGGAATCATAAAGTGTATAAATGTGAACAGCTAAAACATCAATAGGAGTCCTGGTGAAACCTGGTGTCACCTGAGCCAATTGACATTGTTACCTTTTTTAATCCCTAGAATGGAAAAGACGGAGATTTTCCTTATCATAACGTGTTGTATTGTTTTTTGATCACTCTAAACACAACCCATGATTTTTTTGCGATTAAAAATAATAATAAAATAAAACTAGCATTATGTTTCAAGACATCCTTAATTTACCTTAGTTACCTTAGTTTACAGGCATAATTGATAATCAGTGTTAATATTTTGCGCTGATAATGTTATGGCTGATAAGTGTATGTTGTCAAAGTATTTGTGGACATATAATTGGGACAAAACATTAGGTACTAAAGGTAAATTAAGGATGTCTTGAAACATAATGAAATAACTATTTATTTATTTATTTGACTATTCTACTGCTACCAGGCAAACACAGTAAAAATGTTCATGTTTTGTACATTCCCTTATTTGTTTCTGATGTCCTTCGGAATGTTTTCTGTTTTTGTTCTGTTTGCGTTTAGTTCTTTCACTTTTTTTTTTTTTTACTATAAAAAATAAAACGTCTTCTAAGACATTTGTATTTTTATTTATTTGATGTATTGCTGCGGAAATACATTTTAGACTGAGATGTCAGCTCGGTCTTAATTCGTCTCAAAAACCCCAATTCGCAACCATCGAAACCGGTTTGATAACTTCACACCTATCATGAATGAAAGGTGAGAAGAGCATAAAAAACAAAAAAAATGGCCCTTGTAATCTATTAAACAAACATACTATTATAGATATATACGTTCCACAATATGTAAAAATACTATTAAAATCGCATCTTTGAACAGAAAAGAAATATGCGCAATAAGGACATGTTATCAACATCATAACCTTACAATAATGGCTGTTAAGGAATTTAGTTTATCCATTCAAGCAGTTTTTGTTCTGTTGGGTCCATGGGCTTGCAAAAATAAAAAAAAAGCTCGAATGATCTAATGAATGGAGAAAACGCAGTCAAAGAACAATCATTATTGATACAAAAGAAGGAGTGAGGAAAATTAAGAATAAAGACATACTGTATCAGTATTTACAGTTTGAGTTTGACACGTTTATGAGCTCTGTCGCTTGCTGATTTCTAAAGCAAAGAGCAAATGTGAGAAAAAATAACATACAATTTCCACAGCTGTGACAACCATCTCTCAATTCATTTTGTAGTTGGGAATAATTAATTTATCACTGATTATACATTACATTAACAGCATGTGTCTTGTCAGCAGATCTTACTGGCACGAGCTAAAAACAAATTACTATATTTGATTGGTTATACACTTTATAAATTTTATACACAATTATTTTAGAGCTCAAGCAAGGTACAAAAGATCCTTTTTATCACTTTTCTGCCAGTTACAATGTGTGAACTAAAGATTACACAAGAACAATAAGAGTATTTTTAAGCAACCATAAATTTACAGTTTATGCACTAAAATACAGCCGAGTCTAGAACTTTTGGAACAAAGTTACATACTTCAAGAAGTCATTAACACATTCAGTGTGGTGGTGTACAGAGCCCAAATGTTACAAGACATTTGTCTTATACACACAATCCAAGATGCCATTGATCGCGTTTATGCTTTGTTAACAGCGCCTTAAAAGAACTGCCTTATAATCTAGCTCCCTCTATTTTCTCATAAGCTCTATACTATAAGTATTCTAAAGTATGAATACTTTTTAATACCTATAATTTTAGTTATTCATGTAAATGATCAAGTATATTATTAGCAGCTATTTAGCCATACTCCTGTACTTTAATTTATTATGCAAGTTTGTCTTTTTTTTGACTTGTTTTGAGTTGTCCATTAATATTTCAATAGGAATACTTAGGAGTTTTAGCAGAGTTTTTCTTTCTTGCTTATGTTATGAATACTTAAATAATATCACAGGTATGTAGATTACTGCTGATGCATCACCCCTTTGATGATATCGAAGCATACCATATTAGTTTTTTGTATTTTGTGTATATATTTTTTTATTTTTATGTATTTCAGTAGGTGACTCTGCCTTACTCTTTCTAAAGTGGTAGGTGACTTTATATTCCAGGGTAGCCTCATGCCAGTGCACCTTCAGATTCGCCCTTTTTGGGGTTTCTAAAAGCTAAATTCAAGCTAGATATGTCAAAGTTCCATCTTGCACTCTTTCTCAATCCGTAGTCTTTTAAACAACTATAAGATAGTAGTTAGTAATCTCCCTCTCTCACACACATTCTCTCTCTCTCTCTCTCTCTCTCACACACACACACACACACACACACACACACACACATATACATACATATGTACTTGTGCTGCCTGCCTGTACTCCTTCATCAGGATGCTTTAGCTTTTGGTTCAATTCATCTATCTGCTCTTATGACTCAGCTTCTGCTCCAATAGACAGTTCTCCACTCCAGTGCCTTATAGTGCATAATCTGATTTTTAGATTTAGATTACACTACTTTTCCAATGTAAAGCAGCAGTCTGTATTTACAGCTGTAGAGGCAAATGTAAAGGATATGTAGACATAAGGAGGGATGGAGTTGATAGTTGTTGGTTGGGTTTAGTGTCAGTCAAAATATAGCACCACTTGTTTTTGCATATCATAAAGAAAATGTACTTAAACTATTGATATAACATGTGGTATCATATTTAAACCATCATAATATTTATTAATTTAGTAAATTAATTTTAACATTAACGTTAAAAGTACAACTCAGAACTCATTCATTTCTACTGTTCGCTTTAATTCAATTGCACAGCAAAGTGATACACTGATGATGATGATTATTATCATCATCATCATCATCATCACCCTAAAATGTATCAAATAAAAACACTGACTTTGATACAACACATTCCAGAGGTTAGTAAGGTTGTTATTCATTACCCAGGATGCTCAGGACAGAACAGCCTCTGCTACACTCTCCCAGCTTTTCTACCCTGCACTGTCCTGTGACTACATTCTGATTCTCCTGAACAAATTAAGAGGAACAGGCACAAAGCATTGAGAAAGAAACTGAGTGCTTTCTTGCAGTTCTGTTCATTCTATGCCAGAAAAACCTATAAAATACTATACAAGACCTACAGTAAGTAAAATAGTAATGTAAAATTATTAGCCTATGACTGCATGGACGATTTGCTTTTTGTGCCATTGTACTCTACGCAATTTTTTCACATTACTCTGACAGTCTGAAAAATATGCTTGCCTTTTAGTTTATTTGAGAAATTGCTTATATCTGCCTCTTTCTATTTCCGTGGAGCTTCACACATAATTACATAATTGCTGAGACCTGTCTGAATTCAAGGCAAGCAATGATGAAATAATGTATGGATCATGTACTGCAAAAGAAGTGAGCATGTATTAAAACTAATGTTAGAAAGTCTGCCTATTCTACCTTATTTGCTAATAAATGGCAAGGGTGTCATTGTAATATGCGTGTGGCATACAAGTCAAACCAGATTGTTTGATTGCGCAGAATAACAGAAGATAGTTATGAGAGTCAAAACTTTAATTCTCTTCTCAGCCTTTCACTACTACTCGGATACCATCATAGTACAGTAGAAAGTTTTTTTAGTGCGAAAGAGCCATGATCGAATTGCCTGCTTCATGTCTAAAACACTGGCCTCTAAAGAACTCCGTTAATGACCCAAATATGTGGAAATGGCTTCGAGTGAGGTCATGGGGAAAGAGACAATAACTCCCAGCTGAGTTCCTTTAATGCGCAAGTGGAAATCAAGCTGGTGAATGATTGTGTGTACAGTTCCCACAGACAGATGCATCTCTTCTGCAAGTTGGCAACAAGTTATTTTTAATTTCAGTCAATTTTCAAGTATCAGGATATTATGACGCATCCACATAGTCAATATAATAGATGCTGTATATTGCATGTAGTTCCACAGTAAAGGCAATCAAGTGCACTCAATCACTTCCTGTGCTAAAATCTAAGGCCAATAAGTAAGTAAGCATTTGGTTTTATTGAAATAAGGATTCCTGAGTCTATGGAAATAAGAAAACAAAATGAAAATCAGTCTAGATTGTTCATCATGCAATGTTTCCATGATTAAGGTCAGGAAACATTTTGGAGAGTTCGGTAGAAGGAGTGATAAGCTAAAGCCAAGCACTCAGCCGTAGGACTTTCATATTCTAGGTATGTTTAATGTTTAATACTTTAAATGAACTTTCTTATAGTATGTAGGAAGTGTATTTTTATTGTTATTATATAACTAAATTTGAAAGCTTTATTTAGTTTATATTTACTTTCTTACCTAATACTAAATGAAGCTAATAAAAGGATGGAACTTAATTTGTATAGAATAATATTCACTGCTATTCTCTTTAACAATGTTAAGCAGTTAGCAAATATCTTTCATATTGAAAATCTTAATATTGGGTTAGATTGTTAACATTACATATGAAAATAAAATTTGGTAAAATTATAATAATTTGTTGCTTTAAGTCTATCAAACAGATTCTACATTTTCTGCTTCTCAAAGCTCACAACTTTCTTCTTCTATAATAAATATAATGATATAAAACCTAATTACATTACTTTTTTTTTTTTTTAAATGCTCAAATTAATTATTTAAAGATTTTGCATTTTATACTTTTATTTTTCATTGAAGATTAAATTTTTTAGCACTCCCCAGTTACAGATCCATCATGAAGCTGAATATTTTACTAATTCTGTGTTTAACAGGTGAGAGCCTTTTTATAAACCATTTTTTCCATATAAAGATTTTGAAAATCTATTCTGAAAATGATAAATTGTTATTACACATGTTTATTCATTTATATTTAATTGTACTGTATTGTATGAATTTCATTGTTAGAATTGGCATCCAACTTGGCATCAACAATTAATAATAAAAATGATAGTAAGTAAAAAGAGAGTAAAAAAAGTATAAATGACAAAATGGTAAACTGTCTGACACACTCACTAACTCACTCATCTTATATACCGCTTTATCCTGTATTCAGGGTCGCGGGGGGCCTGGAGCCTTTCCCAGGAGTCTTAGGGGATGAGGCAGGGTACACCCTGGATAGGGTGCCAATTCATCGCAGGGCACACACTCACTACGGGTGGGAGGAAACCGGAGTACCCAGAGGAAACCCACCAAACACGGGGAGAACATGCAAATTCCATGCACACAGAGACGGGAATCGAGCCTGGCCAGAAATCAAACCCAGACCGTACAAGGTGACAGTGCTAACCACTACACCACCGTACCGCCTCTGTTTGACACATGCATTTATAAATGAATATACATCCGAGATTAAAGATTATAAGAATATTTAGTGGAGCTGAATATAGCGAGTTTAACAAATCGTTTTTGTGATGTAAATATGCTAGCAAGGCTGCACAGTCGTGTAGTGGTTAGAACTGTGGCTTGGTTTGGGTTCGATTCCCACCTGTTAGAGTTTGTATGTTCTCTCCATGCTCGGTGGGTTTCCTCCAGGTACTCCGGTTTCCTCCCACTGTGTGAGCGTGCTCGTGCAAGTATATATATGTGTGTGTGTGTGTCTGTGTGTGTGTGTGTGTACTGCGATGGATTGGCATCTAGTCCAGGGTGTACCCCACCTTGTGCCCAAAGTCTCCTGGAATAAATTCCAGGCCTGTAGAGGATAAGCAGTATATAGAGCAATGAAAGAATAAATGAATGACTGAGGAGACTCGAGAGAGCCCATATTGCAATACTTGAAACAGCCAGTGCTGGTACAAAAGATTGTGTTCCAGTCATCACTTCTTCTGATGAGTACTGCCAAAAGCAAGCTTTCTGAATATCCAGACCAATCTAAGATTTTTTTCCCCACATTTATGATTTAAAAGATCAGTGGTGGCGTGATCACACCCTCTGTGACATCATCCATGGGTTTAATACACAGTGGTTTTGCAGCTCAACTCTGGTCGCTCCGTTTGTCGCCATCTTGACAGAAGCTGACTCCACCTGCACCTCAGTTACTGATAATAAGCCGGATGTGTTTATGCTTCTGCTTCAATCTAGTTAACTTAGGACTTTTTATATGCTGTTTGCTGCAACTTCCAATCCGACAAGCGGTAGGGCATTCCTGACAGGTCCGTTCTTACTGGTTTGTGCCCAAACCATCAAAGCCATGATTGTCTTATGATTTGTTCTCCTGCTGGTGGCATCTCTTTTCTCATTGCGCCAATGATCAAGAAGGGTGATGCCCAAGATTGTGCATTGGCATCTCATGTGGAATGTTTCCAGGGTTCAGAGGTCAGCTCGCCAGCAGGGTCCAGATCTCGGATTCATAAAGCAGGATCAGCTGAAAAATCTAGCTAAAGACCTTTTTTTTCCTACCAAGCTGAAAATGTTTATTTCTGTTGTAAAGTTGGACAATTTCATAGGATTCATCAGAGGATAATGAGGCAAATATGAACAATGCTATTTTACAACATTTTAAAATTAAAATTAAAATATAAACAAACCATTTACAAGGAGCTGAATTGAACACAGTTTACCTGCTGCAGACCATCAGGCTTTGGAAAGGCAGCTTCTGGTTTGGGTTGTGCTGGATAGGCACTGTTGATGTTTGGATGCATAGACCAGACAACACTCCAGTTAGGCATGTTTACTACACTTTTCCTCCTTTTCTTGCTTCCTTTCCTCGTAAGGAACTATGCAACAAACAAAAGAACGAAGCAAAAGAGGTGCAATTATTATAAAAATGAAAATCCCCTGAACTGCAGGATTGCACTGTGAAATGTAGACTTTTTTATTCTAGACATTACTAGTTTACATTGTGTATCATAAAAAAATTTAATGTCACCTACAGGTCTTGTTTCAGCTGCGGCATTCATCCCGCGAACTGTCCCTCACAAATATGAGCTGAACATGTCACAGGTAACATGGTCTGTTGCGCAGAATTACTGCATGGAATTATACACTGACCTGGCAGTAATCCTAAGTTATACTGATTGGCTAAGATTAAATAAAGTGACAGCAAGTAGTGGTCTGAAAAAATCTGCTTGGGTCGGTTTGTACAACGACATCAATAGCTGGCGCTGGTCCTTATATGATCTTCCACTAATGAATGTCACTTTCACATACTGGAACAATGGAGAGCCAGATAATAATAATGGGATAGAATCGTGTGTTGCAGTAATAGATTATGGATACTGGTCAGATTGCGACTGTACACTTCAGAAACCCTTCATATGCTACAATGGTAAGTTACCAATCTGTATTTGATTTGCTTAATTTTTGACTGAATTATCATTCTAGAACATGTTTAGCTGTGCCTATATACCCTATTACCCTATTTTTTGTCATTTCATAGCTAATTTCACTGGTATTAGTAAATTCATTCGCATCTCTAATGTTTGGCGGACTTGGCTTGGAGCTCGAACCTACTGCAGACAATATTATACAGATCTGGCCATCTCACTTAACAGCACTGACAACTACTACTTGCGGCAACTGAGGGATGCCCAGGGTAATTCCTGGATCGGGTTATATAGGGACACTTGGAAGTGGGCAAACGGAATGAATGCTTCAAACCTTCCGTGGGCTCCACAAAAACCCAATAACTATGGAGGTCATGCGAACTGTGCATCACTTAAAGGTGACCTGTTGAGTGATGAAAGCTGCACCAAACTGCACAGCTTCTTTTGTTACACCAGTAAGTCTTTACTTTTCTGAATAATACCAAATTATTTGTAACTATAAAAATATCCACATTAATGATTCATAAAGTTCACTATTACTACTACTACTACTACTACTACTACTACTAATAATAATAATAATAATAATAATACAAATTAAAATAATAATGCCTCTTTGTTGCAGATTATAAAATGAAAATTACAATGGAATTTGCAAACTATGTCTATTTAATGTGTGTGTCGGCTTAGTGGTTAGTCTTGCACCTCCAGGTTTCAGGTTCAATTCCCGCTTCGGGTCTGTGTGCATGGAGTTTGCTTGGTGGGTTTCCTCTGGGTACTCTGGGTATTTCCTTCCACAGTTCAACGACATGCAGATTAGGCTAATTGGTGTTCCCAAATTGCCCATAGTGTGTATGAGCATGTGAGTGTGTGTGTATGTGTGTTCGCCCTGTCATAGATTGGCACCCTGTCCAGGGTGTACCCCACCTTGTGCCCTAAGACTCCTGGGATAGGCTCCAGGCCTCCTGTGACTCCTGATAATTTATTGATTCTTCATGAAAACCTCAGTCTTATACTACAAATTAATTACATTATGTTTGTGTGCATGTCTTCCACAGACTCGCCAATGAGAGGTCAGATACTGAAACTGCAGGTGAAGTCTATTGGAAGTGTGTTTGATCCTCCACTGCAGTCTATTGTAGACCTAGTGAGTAAAAATATCTATGACATTTTGTAAAATTATGAATTTGAATGCCATATTTCCCCTGCGTCTTTCATTCAGAAATGCTTCAGGTAGTCGTCAGAAATAAATCATGTATCTGTTTTCAGATTAATAAGAAACTTGATGAAAATGGCATGTTGCAGAACACCACTATGAACTGGAGGGCCGAGCCAGATGGACAGATATTTCGCCAAAAAAGCAAGGATGAAGTGTGACATCTAAATGCCTTCAGCTACATCAAGTAGTTCAGGCAGAATGAATAAAATTTAAATTTACATACAATATTTAGACTTGTAATATAGACTTGTAATATTTTTAAATTGTTTAAACATGGGGGTTTATATAACACACCTACTTTCCTTCACCTTCTTTCCTCTCAGCTATAAATGCAGTTTTATATGTTTATGCCAAATATAAGATATTTAGAATTATTCACATTCAGAATTTGTAACAAATGACATCAGCAGGAGTTTGTTAAATAACTGGAACATTGGGTTAATGTAACAAAAAATAGTAGATAGACCTCTAGAAGATATGATTATTAAAGAAATTGTTTAACAACTTTGTGTGCCTTACTATGCCTGCCACTATTATAAGTAATTAATTCATTTCGATGATTACAACTTATGGTTAATGAAAAATGTTAATGTAAAAACTAAAAATTATCGAATTTAGCTAAAATTATTCAAATATATCCTTTGCAGTTGGAGGAAATAATTATTCATGCAGTGCAAATATTGTGCATCTCTTGGTTTGGTTTAGTACATGCAACTAAATCATTTTTGAAGACTGCTGGCATGTCAATTTTCCAGAATACTATCATCTACCCCATGCACAAGAAGAGTAAAAAAAAAAAAGGGTCCATAAAAGGTCACTGCTGAAAGGGCTGGCAATATGCAGAGTGCTTGTTTCAAAGCACTATGGAAGTATTTATGGAAAGTTGACTGGAAGGGAAAAGTGTGGAGGGAAAAGTTTGGTAGATAAGGGTCCAGTGCCAGGGATGACCATAAGCTTAAGAATATTACCAAGCAAGAAATTAGGAGGGCTTCATGAGGAGTGAAGTAAGGCTGGAGTTGGTGCAACAAGAGCCACTATGCACAGAAGTCTTCAGGCTACAAGTATTGTATATTTTTTTTGAAAATATACATTGCATATTTGTTTCTATCACATATACTGTATCATGTGTCTTCTTAAAGTTCCTTAAGAATACACATACTATAGTCATATATATATATATATATATAAAAAGAAATAAATATATTTTTTCATGATTGTTGTGAAAACAGTACTATCCCAGATAGCACACTGCTTAAGGGCCAACACTGGCGCAACATTAATTCAGTAGATAATTGCCAGTTTGGTCAAATGTTGACACAATGTTGGTTCAGTAGGTTCAGTAGTAGAAATTGGAAATTAAATGGGGCCAACGTTGGGCCAATGGCAGTGCATACATTGGGCTAATGTTGGCATCAGTGGTTGGTTAAATGTCATTTTGTCCATTGGCCCAACGTTGGCTTGGGGCCAAAGATAGGTTGGTTCAGTAGACAATGGCAAGGTTGGCCCAATGTTGGCACAACATTGGTTCAGTAGATAATGGCAAAGTTGGAAATAGGAAATTAAATTAGACTCTTTTCATCATCGTCAATAATAAGAAAACACATTTATATATTATATATATTTATTTATTTATTTATTTATTTATTTTATTTGTGATAAAATGATTACAAACTAAGACAATATATGTAACTATTATGATAATATACAACAAAATAAACACCTAGTACAACCACTTTTTCTTTCAACAAGGTTGATGAAAATAAATGCATACAAAGAAAGCATTGCCTCAGACTGTCTTTTGTATCAGCTCTGCATCTTCCTCATCATCATTTACCTCAGTACTTTCACCATCAGCTTGGTCACTGTAGTTCAGCTGTTCTTTATCGTCATCATCTTCCTCATCAACATTACAGCATCTTTGGAGAACTGTGACTATAGTCTGTGTAAGTAGTAAGCCCTTAGCCCACAGATGAGCACAGGCCATCGACGACCCTCCGCCAGCGAACTCGGTTCTGGGCTTCTTTTACTGCTTCACTCCAGGTGATCCCATACTGTCTCAGTTCTGTTTCAGTGTCTCGCCTCCAGCTGTTTCTAGGTCTGCCACGTTTTCTCTTCCCCTGTGGGTTCCAAGTCAGGGCCTGGCGTGTGGTGCTGGATGATTCCTTCCTGAGTGTATGCCCTATCCAGCCCCACTTCCTTCGCAGAATCTGCTTGGCCACTGGTTCCTGTCCCGCCCTTTGCCACAGGTCTTCATTTCTGACTTTATCAGGCCAGCGAATCTTAAATATGCGCCTCAGACAGGTGTTCAAAAATGTCTGGATTTTCCTCAGCATAGTTTTTGTAGTCCGCCAAGTCTCGCAAGCATAAAGCAGAACCGATTTTACATTTGAGTTGAAAATGCGGAGCTTTATCTTCATAGTGATCTCCTTAGAAGTCCAGATGTTCTTCAACATGACAAAGGCTCCTCTCGCCTTCCCAATTCTAGCAGTAACGTCTCGGTCGGTGCCTCCCAGATGATCAATCACACTTCCAAGATATACAAAGGTCTCTACCTCCTTGATGGGATCTCTCCCAACAGTGGTAGGAGTGTTGGTAGTGGAATTTATCTTTATCAGTTCTGTTTTTACCTTACTGATCTTGAGTCCTGTTTGCGCAGATATGGTCTCAAGACGTGTGGTCTTGTCCTGCATTTGGCTTTGGTTGTGTGACAGGAGCGCAAGATCGTCAGCGAAGTCAAGGTCGTCCAGCTGAGTCCAGGGTGTCCACTGGATCCCATTTTT
>JAQMYL010000013.1:14687416-14698889 GCA_030014365.1 Clarias pachynema | reverse complement strand
ATGGCATGTGTTAGGTTATATTATGGATTTTATCAGTATTTGGTAAATATCTAGCATAAGCATGCACACACACACACACACACACACACTATAAAAACAAAAAATATATACTACTATCCAAACAGAGACAGACATATGCAATTCTAACTGGGATATACTCTATCTTGCTATATCAATTAATTTAACCTGCTCATTTTATTCTAGCTGTTACACATAGACTCTGAAAACAGATCAAACTCTACACAGAAGAATCCTAGAAGTGTGTTAGGAAGAGCAATAAATCAATGACAACATATAAATGCTATGCTGTAAAATTAAGACTTAATTTTAATCCTAACATTGTGATATTTATATTATGCTGATAACAATAATAATTATATTAACTAACACATGCAATGATGAAATACTGTAGTTGAAAAAAGTGATTCACATTTGTCCAAGAATCATGCAGCCCTAAAAAATATTTAAAAATAAGAAAAAATTTTAACACGTCTTTATGACAAAATTACGTTTGTGCTACTACACCTAGACTTTTGTTGACAACAGAAATTCAATGAGAGAAGGATACTAGTAAATGGAAATACAGTACAATAACCTCTAGTGGCAAATAAAGGAAAATCTGTATAACAATGACCTCTAGTGGACAACAAAGTGAAATGCAGTACAATAACCTCTAGTGGCCCAATAAAGGAAAATATCTACTACAATGCCCTCTAGTGGCTAATAAAGGCACCAGACTAATCACTACCTAAACTAGCAGTAGCCAGCAGAACTGTCCAACTATAAAATTCTTACTATAAGTGTGTATGTTTAAAATACAATAAAAAGTGCTGTTTATCTTAATAAATAAATAAATATGTCAAACAACTAAGAATCTGACACATTTTGAATCAACTTTGTGTTTATTTAAAACAGGTCAAGGTGAGAGACAGTTCACTCAAACAAAAGTGTCTGTTCTCTAAAAGTAAAAAGCGTCTATTATACCGGAACTCAAAACAAAAATTAAGCAACAGCAACAACAACAACAACAAAAAAGCCAATATGGCTCCCTATGTTCATTGGACAAAAATACAGAAGCCAATATGGCTTCAGACCTGACGGCAAGCAAAGTTTATTTCTTCACCTCCTGGGCCTTCATTAAAGCTTTGATGGCTCTCGCTCTCATCTCTAATTCCAGAAGTGCCAGCTGCTGTGCTGATGGTGCTGCAACATGAACAGGAAGTGCCGCAGGAGCCTCTTCCATAGCAACCGGCTGCGAACGCAGCTCAAGCTCTGCCTCGTCATTACCGGGATTATTCAATGCAAGGATCTCGCTGACGCTCTTGTCGATGTCACGCTGAAGCTCCAGCTTTGGCTCATCTGATTGGTGGTCCAGTTCAGGAGGCGGGGTGCGGGGGTGCGGGGGCATGACCGGAGGAACGGGGACTTCCACTTCTTGAGGTTTGGGGTCTTCGTGGCCTTCGATGTCACTGTCATTCATGTCAGCGTTAATGCTTAGAACGTCGCTCTCCTCTCCGGATAAACCTGTGCATGCACACAGAGTGAAAAGTTAGCTACTCTGGTTTCTTAAATATTAAAAACACACTTTTTTCAGGCTGCCAGAAAAAAAAAATGCAATAATCCAACAGATATTTTTTCACATCACATTTTGTGGACCTGGATATGCACCAAGTTTTTTTGTTGTTCCAAAATTACCTTGCTTATCTTCTCTTTCTGCAGACTCTTTCATTGATGATGTGGAATCCACATTATTGTCCTGCCTAAATGTCACATAAAAAAAATAAATAAATAAAAATCAGAGACTCGTGACTACTGCATGTTTGTCTACAGTTGTCTATTAATGCAATTTATCCACTAGAGGGAGACAAAGATGTCAGGAATTCCTGGACATATGACTTACTGACTGTCCACTGAAGTTCTTTTAACATCTTTTTCCTTTGCATCTGCGTTAGCCGTCACTTCTTTACCTTCCAAAGTGAAAGAGATGACAAAAATCATATTACAGGCGCATATACACTGTGTATATAAACAATCCAATATAACTTTTTTTAAAAATCATTAGCTGTGAATAACATTTCCTTTTCAATGGCATTCCAGATTCTACACCAGCAAAACATCAGCTTCCTTAAGCCCTAGAGATCTATGGTAAAAATATCATTGGAAGAAATTTGAGGTGATCCTGGTGCTTATTTGCTAATTGGGATTGTACATTTGTTGCCCTTGTTAAAAGTTGGTAGTTAACTGTAGCATTGCTGTCACGGTTAAAATTGTGATTACGATGAGACTTTTCCTGTAAAAACAAGCATGTTTCCGTTCTCACTCGGCGTCATTTCATTTCATATTAATGGGAAATTGGAAATTAGGGGCATCGATGTTGGCGGAAATACTGGATTGTGTTATAGAATTAAATGGTGATCAGTAATGACAGCTTGGCAGGTCAGTGACCTATAACCTGATGAATGTGATGGTGTCAATAGCAAGAAAGTTACACAAAGAGAACAGATGATTAAATAAGCAAACTGGACAGAATAAGAACTAAAGCACATCTGTACTGCTATCCTTAGGTAATTAAATAGTAGAGAAGGGGGCACTGATTCAGGTGCGTATTGCAATTCTTTTACACTGACTCTAAATATTTATTCATTTATTTTTTAATGTTTTTTTTTTTTTGTGGTAAACATTGCTGTTCTAAACTATTCATTCACACAACGGCAGCACAGCATCCCCTGTGGTAGGAGTGAATTATTTGCTAAGTTTTTTGGGGGGAACGAAATATGCAAAATGTTATATCGATGCAAGATATTTATAAAATCATGATACACGTCGAATCAAAGTACAAATCGATTCAGCATCTAGGTAAATAAATGTGACTAGAAAACTGCATGGAAAAGAAAAACAAGGTAAAATGTGATTAACCCTCCAGTATCTGGAGCAGATTGTTCTCGGACAGCTGCTGCAGTTGATCCCAGCAGAGTGTCTTGATCTCGGTGAACGTGCAATCCTACAGAGATATCAGAGCAACACACAAGGTCTAAGGTCAGGAATTGTCCACATCGAGAGACAGAGACGTTACATGATGAAGACATGTGGAAAGAATGTTGAGACACGGAAACCTTCAGCTCGTCCGGCAGCATCTTTTTCAGCTTGTCTTGGCCGAGGACGTGGAAGCACTGCTCGAGCATCTCCTGTCTGTCGTTCACGTAGGCGCTGATGGGTTTGAAAGGAACGCTGAGGTCCAGCGCACCTTCCTCCATGTCGCTTGGCTCTTCCTTAACCTCCTGCACGTGATTCACCTCCTCCTTAGGATCCTTTAAGATTCAGATGACAAATAGACAGACAGAAAGATGGAGAGAGAGAGACAGGAAGATGTTTATTGATCCAGAAGGACATTTCAAACATTCAGTAGTAGCGAGTATAACACAACTGACACTACAGATGTTGGTTTAATGAGTAAGCTACATGACACCACTGTAACAGCAATGAATGATTGTCTGTATTAGCATTAACTGTCTATATCTATCAGTCTTGCTAAATTAAATAAAACTCGAACCTCCACGCTGGATTCTGTGCTTCTCCTTTTTCTGGCTCCATCAGCCGACTCCCTGCGAGAGTGCTTTCGTTTCTTTTCTTTCGCCGATTTCATTCTCTTCACGTTTGTAACGCTATGTTTATAATACAGACACAGCCATTTTCACGGCGCGCGCCGGTTTTGGCGCATGTTGATGACCTCACAGTGAGGTCGCAGCTGTTGCTACGAGTAGAGACATAGAGGCTTGATACGCCAAGATGTCCGCCATATTGGCCTTGGCAAGCTTAGCCTGATGACTCATCTAAACTGTGAAGCTAGATTAGCTAGTCGAGTAAATTTCATTTAGAATTTAATATGCGAGTTTGTACCCAGAATAATTTGTAATAAAATATGTAGTAATGTGTTAAACTGAACCCCATCATAGTATCACTTTATTTTGTATTTTGTATATTAGTCTAAAAATAGGAACTTTTGATTTCTGATTTTTTTTGTTGTTGTTGTTATTGGTGGTGTTGTTCTTTTAAAAGGCATTTATTCAACAATGTTTGTGAAGCCTTTCTGTTGAAGTTCATTACAGATGCTTACCAAAATGTACATTTTTCATAATTGTACAAATGTGCAAAATAAAAAATTGTGGTGTAATTTATGCAACTTAAAAGAAAAAACACTTACGAAAAAACATCAATGATTTTATATATTTTATATTGTTTTATATAATTATGTGCTATTTAAAAAAAAAAAATGTTAACAGCTATTGAGGCATGTGTGTATAAGCTGTTACTGTAGAAACTAAAAGCGGATTGGAGTGGATTAACCTGGGTGACACAGTGGGTGAGTTGTTAGCACTGTTGCAAGGGTTCGATTCCCGCCTCGGGGGCTGTGTGGTGGGTTTCCTCCGGGTACTCCGGTTTCCTCACACAGTTAAAAGACATGGAGATTAGGCTAATTGACTTTTCCAAATTGCCCATAGTGTAGTGAGTGTGTGCCCTGCAATGGATCGGCACCCTATCAAGTGTGTACCCTACCTCATGCCCTAAGTCACCTGGAATAGGCTTCAGGCCCCCTGCGACCGGGATAAAGTGGTAAAGACAAGGAGTCAGTAATGATTAATTTTAGATGTCATGTATCAGCTGTTCAATTCTGTGTACATATGAGCTGTTACTATAGAAACAAATAATAATTAGAAGATTAACCCATTATTCATGTTAATACATCATAAACTACTTTTCAAGACACGTAGGCATTATAAACACACAGGTATTGAAAAATATTGTAAAACACATAGGTATTATACAAATGTTATAAATAATGCATAACTTTTAACCAATCAGACTAAAAAAAATTATGTGCTATGTTGTAGATTGTTTTGAACACTTTTAAAAATGTTGAACAGGTGCTAATAATTAGTGCCTCATTCATTACTTTTTAACTTCAAATATTTTTAGGGGTGGAAATTTACTTTATTAGAAGGTCTAGATTATGTAAATAATTCATAATAATGAAAAAAAATTATAGTACTTCTATAATATTTCTATTGAGCATTGAAAAAATGTGAAGGTGAATAAAAGATGAATGTGGGGGAAAAAAGGACACATAAGAATCAAATGATGCAATGATTGCAAGGTATTGGGGCAATAAAAAAGGATGCAGCTGCAGGTAGTCTAAGGCTAAGATTCATTTTACAACTAAAATCAAACTCAGAAACAAGGAAACACACTAGAGTTATGTGAAAAACAAACAAAGGAGACCAAATGCTAAGTATAATATTAAATTAAAATAATTAGATACAGATCACAGAGTGTATGAATGTGTTTGTATACTGTGGAGTATAATGAAGGTCAGGTGTGTACAAGGGATTTAAACAAAGAACCAAATTCCACCATTTTGCTTAAATGTTACCTTAACAGCTACTTAAATTTGTGCTCCCTTAAAATCCACATAAAGTGCTATAATATAAAAACACACTCTCAGGAAAAGGATATGATAATTACCTGTGCCTTTTCTTGTCAATGTACTGTACTGCAGTAAAAAGGCAGGGTACAGTTAATATGAATAAAGTATAACTTTCAAATGAGGTTTAAGATACAGTACATAAATGGATTATAGTAACCTTTTAGAGTAAAGCTGTAAATGTTATATACATGGGGCACATCAGTCAGCACTGGCAGTGCGGAGATTTTAAAGTGAGGCGTCTGGCTTTCCTCCTTCTTCTGGACCTCAACAAATACAGCAGACACCAGAGCAAAACCCAATCATATTTTATATGAAATGAATGAGCGGTGGCGAAACTCAAGATGTGTTTTAAGACAGATGGTGTGAGCAAGGATGTATTAATGTGTCTACTGTATGCATGCCTTTTCAGAGGAATAAAACATAAAGGGAAAAACTTTCCCTGCTTTTTGTTCTGCTTGGTTTGACTGGTGTCAAAAAACATTAAAAGCTCGTGACCAAGATTTAGTGTAAATCCATAAATATAACTTGGTACATTAAATATAAGACTATTACTGTAACTAACATACCTTTGCAGCAAAAACACCCACATTTCATAGTAGTGCCAGTAAAAGGTCAGTCTTATTTACATGCTTCTAAATAATCCAACTATTTATATTTTTTGTAATTATAAATGTTTTTAACTGATCATTTATTAAATCCTTATAAAAGGCAAAAACTGATTGACTATGAAACTGACATTCACTCGTCTTTAATTTGCCAGGAAAAATATAAAGCATGATACAGCATGTACAGTGCTGCAGAGGTGCTCAACAGACAGTAGGAGCTCATTATATTCCTGATAAGCCTGGTTTCGGTCTGCTATAAAAAGTTAGACTGGATACTTCACAGGCAAAGACCCAAGATTGACTTACAGTACAGAACACGTTATGCAATAAGTAAGACAGGTGTAAGCTAAAAAGAAACCTTTCCCTTTCCTTTTACACACAAACCCATTTATATACATCATTCAAAAGTTGCTTTTATATCGATAACCCCTGTTTTGTTTTTAGGATGAATGTGGGTGGTTTGTAGAGGTAAAGAATAACAGGAAGACTGCTGGGTATTAGGTGAAATCTTCCGGTTGCAAAACAAGGCTTTTTTTTTTTTTTTTTTTTTTTTTGCAAACAGATTCACAATAAGAATTACAGAGTGGTGAGTTTTCAATTTGATTCTTTTTTGTTTGTTTGTTTTTACATTACAATATTCACCAGAAGTTCCTTAAAGTAAGACAGAACTGTAATGAAAGGAAATACATTCTACATTTAATGAGAATATATTTTGGTTTCACCTTTCTTTCACTTGAACACATACTGTAGAAAAAGGTAGGAAAACACCTTGTAATGTAGGAGGTTCCAGTGGTTGAGAATAAAAGGAACAAACACGATGCGTCTGTCTTTATTTTGGACAACACAAGGCTTGGTGTAATTAGGCAGCACCTAATAGTGGTGAGTTTTTATTATTATTATTATTATTATTGTTGTTGTTGTTGTTGTTTACTGCAAGCATAAACCATTATTTTTATAATCTGTTCTTTGCTGCAACAAATTCAGCTCTTTTGCCCAATATATTTAAAATATTCTTTAGAGCTGTATGCTTAGAAAAACGACTTGTCAAAAATATGCATAGAAAAATATTTTGTTACCATTGACCATTTTTATGCTCTCTTGATTTTGGGATTTTTTTCCTGTCTGAGACCCAACATAAATAAAACTGTAGTTAGAGAGTTGGGTTTTTTATTGCACAAACAAAACATTATACAGGATGTATCACGTATGTTGTGTGTGGGCTGTAGGCGAGGCATAATCGCAGAGGTGAATTAGTTGAAGTTCTTTAATAATGAGAATGGAACAAACAAACAAACTCAAAACCATGGAACTACGAAAGCACAAACTAAGAGACTATGAAAACCATAGCAGAAGTAATACAACAGACTAACAAAACAGATTAACAAAAAAGAAACCTTAAAAAACAGGAACTAAGGTAATCGGCATGACACAGAAACACTGGGTAAACATAACGGTACTTTTACCAAACAGGAACTTTACAAAATAGGAGCCAAGGTATCCAGCATGACACAAAAAGGTTAAACAACATCTTAACAAAACAGACCAGAACAGAACAAAACAGATGCAAGACCCAGACCAACCACGACTATTTATACATAACTAATGAGATACCTCGGTTCAGGTGCGCGCTTCCATCACCTGACCTAGGTGCACTCTGGGACATGCAGTTTAATCTAACCAAAACACAAAGGACACAAAAAGGAGTCTCTGGGCGCATGGCGCCCCCCAGGGGTATTCCCTGACAGGATGAGCGAAAAGACCCTTCTCATGTACAATTGTATCTCAAAACTATGCTATATTGAAGATATAAAAAGAACTGACTGTGCATCTGTTTTCATGTTGAAGAACCTGCTCCACTTGAAAGCTTCAATCTTCTGGTGGATTGCAAGACTAACTGGAAGTGAAATCTTAACTAGAACTTCAGAAGTGGTGAGCTTTTCTTCTAACATATAAATTGTATCAAATTTGGACACACATAGTTCAGCGTTTTTGTTTTGTGATTTATTTTCTATATATTAGAAAAATACTGGAGATTTTAAAACTATGAACATATACGGCATTATGTAATTATGCCATAACAACAGAACCTGTTGTTATTTTAAGACACGAAGGTCAGCTGTTCTGGAATAGCTCTTGCAAGAACAGTATTGACAAGTGCATTTGCAAAATCTTTCAAATTCAGAAAGTAAACAAATGATAAATATATAAAATTCTAACAATTCTGATGATTATGTCAAACCGGGACCTGAAAATGAATCTCCAATTTTTCCAATGAGATCAGTGTTTATCAGGATACATCCAGTGCTTATGTTTTTTTTTTTTTTTTTTTTTTATAAAGGAGTATCAACAGGAAAAAAAATGTAAGTGCAGTGTTGGTGTCTTGTTTTTGTGATTCCAATTGCCTTAAAATAAAAAAATAATAAAAAAGGAGAATTTGATTGAGCATGAACATACCAAAGTATAAACAATGAAGAAAACACAGATACAGAAACAGAGAAATAAGGCTCAGAATAAAACATATAGTAAATAATAACTAATACACCAATATGCAGGTACACAAACTAATCATGAACCAAACATGGAACAGCTGAACACATTCTGGCAACAAAAACTGACAGGAGGAAGACAGGAGATGAGGCCAAAATAGAAAACTAAACGAAGACTAGCACATGACGTTCGTCACCTCCTAATGCAAAGTGGGACAGATTTTCACTTTTGCAAAGATTTGATAATCAATTAAAGGACTTCATAGCTGAGTTGACCGAATGTCACTTCGCAGATCATGACTGTGGAGAAGACAGAAGAAGATGCTGATGATGACAATGATTGGGAGATGAAGATGTTTGTGAAGCCTGTACTGTACCTACAGTATACTCACATGCTTACTTGATCCTAAATATCCTGTAACCCTTGTTTCTTGTTTTGTTTTGTTTTGTCAGTGCCTTATGTTTTTGTGTTGATGGGTCTATTGCCAAGGGTAGGCAACAGAACAAAAGACAATAGCACAAGAGTGTCATGATACAAATGAGAAATGCAAAGAGAGTGCAAAGAGAGTGACTACAGTAAGTCACCTTTGTAAATGCACATGCAAACATACTGTACAGTAGGGTGATCGCAAGATTCTACCATGTTACTATACCTTCCTGTTCCTGTTTAAGGTAAAACAAGGAATAAAAAAAGGTAGATTGAGCAATGCAAAGACAGAGAGTGACTACAGTGTAAGTCACCTTTGTGAATGCACATGGATTGATCCCAAACATAGGGGGATCACAAGATTCTACCGTGTTACTATACTGTAACTTCCTGTTTCTGTTCAAGGTAAAGCAAGGTATAAAAAAAAAAAAGATGGGCTTGTATATTCTCCATTGATGAAGGAATAGATTTGACTACCAATGATAATTTTTCAAAAGGATTACATATGCACACTAGCCCCCTAAGAACCATGAAGTTTAAGAAGTAAGAGTCCAATTTTTCAAAATATCGGCAACTTCCTCCACAATATGAATTGAGAAAATTAATCAATCATCGGGAAAATAGACAAGCCTAGTGTGGCCAAATGCAGGTTACTAATAACCATTAAGTAGAGTACATTCACTGTGTGTGAACGGGTACTGACTGGCTCTTCATGGTCAGCACCATGCACAAGTTATGTCAAGCATGTATTGCACATGATTGCATAATAACACTTGTGCATGGTGTATGTCTATCACTTCTAATAACATTATTTTCCTATTTTCTGTAGCTTTATTAATCCAAAAGCTCCTATTTTGTAAACTATATTAAATGATAATACCAAATTTATTGTTACATATGTTATATTGATATGATAATATTAATATTATATCAATACAATACACATCATATTATTCTACTTTTCCTCAAGTGTGTTGATACTAAATTGCATATTTTGCATGGTCACAAATAGAATTGCAAGCTGATTTATCCATTTTGACAAAATCTATCTATCTATCTATCTATCTATCTATCTATCTATCTATCTATCTATCTTTACGTTTGACAGTTTGACAAAAATTGTCAAAACAAATAAGAGTGCTCACACACAGTGTAGTACCCTTAAGTTTTAAACAGACAATATGGACAATGAAATTATTTTCCATTATCTAATTTTAATACATTAAAATTAATTAAAATATGAAAGTTATATTATTAGTTGATTTGAATTTATTCAACATTATATAAGAAAAGTTTCTTCAGCTGCCTTAAATGAAAAAAATGGGATGAAAGTATTCTCAACAATTATCAATTCAGTAAATTCCTATAAATAAAGGGAAACACTGTATTCTATGTTCTATTGCTGTCTGTATTGTACTTGGTTATGTGGTGGGATCATCAGAGACTGACTGGTTTGCTTGTGATGATTGTGGGAAGTGTGCAGTTTAAAACAGGAAGGAATCTGCATTAGTTTGACAGGTTTGATTGTCATCTTTAGCCATGCATGAAGTCTTTCCGATATACAGACACAGCAGTGATTAAAACCTGTTTTAAAATGCATGCTTACAGTGTGATTGAAAGTTTTTGTAACAGTCTTGATCGTATCACATGTAAAACAAAAGATAAAATTTCAAAAGATTTTCTTGTGTCCCGTGCTTTCATTTGTGATTCTTATACATTCTTTTTCACCATCAAAATTTGAAGTAGAGAGAAAAAAAGAGAAAAAAGTTTTCACTCTATACAGAGACATAGATTTGCCAACTTGAATGAGAGTCATTCACATCACCCGCTGGTGAGTTTGTTCAGTTTTGATAGGAAATTTTAAAAGTAAAAATATACATTAACATAACTAGTATCTAAGCAGTATCTCAATTAACAGTACAACCAAGACCATGCATAGGAAAATGTTTTTCTTTCTTTCTTTTTAATAACAAAAAATGATTATCTTTCATTCAAATCTCTTTCATGATACAAGTGGAATATTTTGCTTTCTGCAGTTGTCGTTAAAATTCACAGATTTTGTAGAAAACCTGTATTCTCTCCTAAAATAATGTTGGAATGTAATAATAATAATAATAATAATAATAATAATAATCATGATCATCATCATCCAGGATGTACCTGGTACATGTACTAAAAGTTGCTCCTAGTGAGGAAATTCTAAGAAAATTCTTAGACTTATGACATTTTCACGAAACATCTTATCCCTAAAAACAGCTCCTAAGGAAAAAACTGTTAAGAGTAGAGAGGAGGACTTTTAAGAGGCTTAAGAGTTTCTATAACAGAGGAAAAAAATGGCGGAAAGAAGAAATATTCTCCAAACACGTAAAGCTAAAAGTAAACACTGCTCTTCTGTCCAATTTGGTTTTCTTGTTGTTTTACTTCCTTCTATCTCTCTTGGATTGTTGGCTACATACCATCCAAAAGTGCAACT
>JAQMYL010000013.1:14673494-14686098 GCA_030014365.1 Clarias pachynema | reverse complement strand
ATGTGTAATGAGATAAAAAATGTAAGTCGCTCTGGATAAGAGCGTCTGCCAAATGCCTAAATGTAAATGTAAATGTCTTGAGCAAGTTCCTTCAAAGCTCAAAACCAATTAGATATTGAGCTGGCAAGTAAGAACTGCCAGAGAACAGAAATGTCTCCAGGAGTGGGACGCTAGACACCTACTAGTACTAATATTAATAAAAGCAAGGTTTCTAAGGTTTTTGGACAAATACAATGTAATGTATGAGTAAAACAGCAACTGAATTTTGGAATCATCTTTACTCATCTTTAGAATCATCTAAAAATTGGAGGGGGAAAAAAAAAACCAAATTACCAAAGCACAATACATTTAAAAATTAAAAATACATGGCATGGTCCAAAACATTCATGAACATCGCACTAACACCACGTGTTTTCACTCTTACTCTGATATAAGTCATGTTTTGATTCTTATCTCTATATAAGACAGGAAATCTCAATCTTATCCATCACCTGAAAGCCTGCAAGTGTGTTTCCAATCTTGTGTAAAAACCCAGCTAGATAACCTGGCTCTAATCCCTGATGGTGTTAATGTGATTTTCGCTGAGTTTATGCCCACGTTTTATATTGCTTCCAACGGAACAAAAGCCAGATTAAGAGTCCTGCTTATTATTCGACGGCGGCGTAATTATCTGATTGTGGAACAAAGCTCAGCCGTGAATTACTGTGACTTGGTGCAGTGATAAGAGTTAATTGGGTTACGTGGACAGAAACGATGTCGCGGTGTCTCAAAGAAGCAGAGAGGAAGCAGTATTCAGACTCTATACAGAGATTACTGGGTTAGGAACATAGCAGAATTGCTTTCTGAAAAAGAAAAAAAAAAAACAAAGTCTGTATATCAACAGACAATCACATTATGTTTGCTTTGATCACATCTGTGTCGGCTGTCGTTTGAGTATATAATCACAGTCAGGAAGTATTTATGGATTTAATTTCTTGTAACAGGCCTAGCTCTACGTCACACCATGCCGTTGTTTATTATTCATGTGTTTTAATACCTTACATACAGTACATTTTCCATATCGCAATACTGCATGTGTCTGGGTGTTGTTGCTTACTCTTGCCTCAAGGGGTCAGTGAATTATCATGTATCTTGAATTTAAGCATGACAACACCCAGCAGGGAACGAAAAAAGACTTTCATTTTTAATAGTACATTTCTTTTTCTCTCCATCACTCCAGACTTGTCTCATGGAAGACAAAATCAAACTCATTCCTATATCATGCTTCATGAGACATGGATGAGCAAGAAAGAAAAAGAAAAGGATAGAGCTTGAACATTTAACCGGATACAGGAAAGAATCACTTTCTCTCTCTCTTTTCCCCTGAGATTATCTACATACATTGGTTTAAATCATTTGTAATTTCATTTTCTGTAACAACCATTCCCAAACCTAACAATTCTCCGCCCAAACTTTAACCACAAGTCTGATCAACACACAAGACCAAGATAAATTAAGAACATTTAAATATGATTTAAATACCATGTTATTAGTTCTGGTTACTTTATGTAAGTAATTAATTAGAACCTAATTACAAAATAAAAAAAATTAATAGATTTATTTATAAAATTTATTTGCTACTAGAAGTTACCCGTGGTTCCCTCCACATGCACATCCTGACGCCTGCCTGCTACGTTTACCTGTGAATGGAATGCGGTCAACACACTGCCAATCTCTCATGCTTCTCGAGTGTTTGAACAGCCCTTAATTCTGCCTGCCTACTATTACATTCTGTGAGGAATGCCTGTGCAAACATCACTCAGAATGTATATACATATGTTTCTCGCCTACCATGCGTAAGGCCCTGTTTTGATTCCCAACCAAAGCCCAAACCCCAGGCACTGGATGCAGTGCCGATCCCAAGCCCGGATAAAATGGGAGGATTGCGACAGGAAAGACATCCTGCAGAAAACCTTTGCCAAGTTGTTGTGCGGTTCAGTTGGTCCGCTGTGGCGACCCTTCAATGGGAGCAGCCAAAAGACTAAAAACATATTCTGTATATAGAGATAAATGACTTCTTCTGCAGCTCACTTATGGCCCACTAGGGGGGCGCGACCCACACTTTGGAAAACACTGTTTTATAAGATTCATTCCATCAAGCACTAGTGCTCGTGTTACACCACTTCATTTGTAACTAACTGGTGAGTGTGCCGTTTTAGGAACATCATCAACAACAACTGGATGGTTGCTCAACTTAAATTCTTTACATAACATTATAGACCCATTACACACCCTTTAAACTGGAGACTCCTTCCAAAATGTCACCATATCAATAATATTTACACATTCATAATAACCAAAATTTTACAGAGCTGTTATGAAGGCATATTAGTATAAACAGAATAAAACATTAAAATACTTTTCTGCTGGCGCTATTCTCAGACCTCTTAATGAACCAGCGAAATGCACAAACACCTTCTTATCAATTATGATCATAAATTCAAAAGCATTATGAACTAATAAAAAAAGTAAAATGGTATGGAGAAAAATTAACGATTGGTTTTTGCTTAAATAAATGTTTACTTAATCCATTCATTGAGGCACGTTGCTTTTTCTAATCTCTCTCTCTCTATCTCTCTCTCTCTCTCTCTCCTTGTCACGATCATCCCTCTGTCCCTGAAAAGCAGCCTGAATGTTTAACACGGCTCTGATCTTGGCTAATTTAAAAGCCCTCGCCCCGGAGGACTGTTGTTCTCTAGTCTAGTTCTGGCCTTTGGTTTTAAAGATTTTAAATTCTGTAGAGTTGCCTCAGAGTGACAGTGTCTAAATGCCTCTGCACAAAAAGAAGCAATGAGAGGAATAAAAAAAAAAAGTAAAAAAACAGGGAAGAAGGGATTATGTAAGGAAATGTGGTGTCAGATTAGTAGGATCTCGTCTAAAGATTAAACCAGTGCTTAACAGCCTGTAGGGGTTATGAGAGAGAGAGAGAGAGAGAGAGAGAGAGCGAGAAAGAGAGAGAGCAAGCAAGCAAGCAAGTGTGAGAGACCAAATTCCTGCTGTCCAGAATCAAGAATCTGGGTGATGGAATGTAATATAATCATCTGTATTTACAGTACTGTACGTATCTGCTGTATGCTATGAATCCATCACAAGAATGTTGCAGTCTGCAAGTCTTTGTTAGTTTGAAATAAGATTTTCAACACAGACTAGCATAAGACATGGTGTGGGTGTGTTTATGTATGTGTGTGTCTGTGTATAGGGAGAGCAGTACAGGTCTGATAGACGAGTAGAAAAAAGGATTTCCAGACCCACATGGTGTGCATAGCCTGCAGCACTTGAGGAGCCTGAACGCATTAGACATGCGATCTTCAAGAGTGTGTGTGAACTATAAGCGTAAAAATGAACATCGCTTACTTGCAAGGACGGAGCGTTGCTGTCTCCATGGAAACCATGTTGTTTACAGCAAACAAGCGGATTAAAAAAAAAAAGTACACAAGCTAATGCAAGTTTAATGTGACACAGTGACTACAAAACAAAATGCAGACACTTGTAGTTTGTAGGTTGTACAAGTATTCACTCCCTAGCTTAAAACATAGTAGAACCATCCTTGGTTTTGCACATCTGGATGATGTTTATTTTTTCCCCCTGTTCTTCTTGGTACGATTCTCAAGAGCAGGACAGATACAGTACTTTTGTTTCTCCAGTTTTTTTTAAATTTAATTTTAATTGTAAAGACGTCTGGACTTTCTAAGGGTCATTGTTGGAAGTACCAGTGTACCAGTTCCAAATCTTCTATATTAAATTTCCTGTCCTTGGTTCCATTCATTCTGGTCTCAACTCAAGTTTCCCAAAAAGCATCCCAGAGCGAAATGCTACCACCACCATGCTTTCACTTATAAAAAAAAAAAAAGGTGTTCCAACAGTTTTGAACAGTGTTGGGCTGCATTATTGCATAAAATGACGTTAGCAAGTATAATATTCTTGTATCTAGCCAAATCTACTTATAATTTTGTAAAAAATAAAATAAAAAATTTATACATCAAAGCAAAAATAAATATTAAGCTTATTTCTAGTCAAATATTACTAAAAATAGCAAGTAACTTGTCTTGTTTTATTGGCAGATCATTTTGCTTCTTTCAATTCCTATGACAGTTTTCACTTGCAAATTTGGGAATATTTAACTAGAAATAAGCTTAAATCATCTTTCATTTAGTTTGTTGTTATCTTATTTTAATATATTTTAAAAGGTTTGGCTAGATTCAAGAATATTTTACTCACTAACAGTTGCAAAAAAACATCCACTGTTCAATCCAGATAATCTATGTTCCAACTAATGTAGCTTTTCACCAACAACTTTTAACTGATAACTGTCTGAATTATTAATTCATTATTTTAAACTACATTATTAATTCAAATTTAATATGAAGAAGTGTCTTTAATATGAATAAGTATAAATGTATTACTTGTACATACATAAAGACATTTATATACTGTACAAACTCGAAGGTCATGCTTACTTTTACATTGATGGTCTTACAGACACACCTTCTCAGACCTGCCTCAATTTCAAAACATTATTGCGTAATGCGTGCTGATTTTAAGGTGGTGATTACCTGAGACTATCATGTCTGCACTCAGGCAATGTGTGTGTGAGTGTCTGACTTTTTATTATCAATGCCTTGAAACATCTGTACTCCCTGAAGCCATCATATCCACTTTATGAGTGTATAAATATGTGTGCTGTCAACACTCAACATTAGCAAGCATTTAGGTGGGATTATGGACACACACACACATACACACACACCACATTCCGCCTAGCTCTTCCCGACGGCTCGAGACATCATTCGGGAGCTGATGCACTGGCTCATTGCCCTAATGCTTTTAAACATCATCATTCAGTGCCTGCACAAACCTCTCTCTCTCTCTCTCTCTCCCCCCATCTCACACACACATTTGGCAGAAGAGCCACTATAATCATGTGCTTCATAAACAGCTTCCTTTTCATTAGTTGCAATAAAAACAGACTTTTGGGATGATGGCAGACCGATGTCCCTATTTGGGCCACATTGGCAAACACACACACACACAGCTGTCAACGAGCAGACTTTAGAGGACAAATGCAAAGAGTAGCAATGGTTTGAAGGGCTTGTAGGCAGATGCTAATTTCTGCTAATTGCCACTAATTGGTTAGTTCGGTCACATTTATAATTATGACGATTGGAGCGCTTGAATGAAACTCAGAAGCGACTGTAGAATCATAACACATCTTTAAAGAACTAATAATTATCATAGGAAAATATTAGACATTGTGCTCGTCAATGCCAAAGATGTAGGCAGTATGACACACAGTACAAGGAAAGGGTGTGGCTGCTATGTCTATCACAAAAAGTGTTTGACCACTGTCATAACAAGAGAAAAGGGCATGGCCACTATGCCTTTCATGACAAGTAAAGAGGGTGTGGCCACTCTGCCTGCATGACAAGTGAAGGGATGAGGGATGCATGAAGGAGTGGGCTTCATGACGGTCATGACAAGTGCAGAGAGCGTGGGCTTCATGACGGTCATGACAAGTGCAGAGAGCGTGGGCTTCATGACGGTCATGACAAGTGAAGAGGGCGTGGTCATTGACTATCAAGCAAAGAGGTCATGACCTTTATGACTGTCATGACAAGTGAAGAGGACATGGGCTGTATAACTAATAAGTGAATAAAGCGTGACTGTTATTCCTGTCATGACAATTAAACGGTGCAGTCTTCATGCCTGTGATGGCAAGACAAGATGACATGGCTTCTTTGACATTTGAGTTATGCATGTCTTCTACTCAATTCCAGTGAAGGGGCGAGGCCTTTATTTATTTTGAATAAATAAAAAGAACATACATACACACATGTTTATGTGCAAATCAGCATACAGATTTCTCTCTCTGTCAGACACACACCCTTTAATTACACATATCTGCATGTGTAGGCTTGTTGATGAAGTGAGTTTTCCTGATCTACCCTAATATCTTGATGTTGACCATCTGTTTGGTGTCTTGTTGGTAACAAACACACTCACATCGCAATTTAATTACTTGACCTGAATGTGCCAGTGAACGTCATGTGCAGAAAAATCTTTTCATTTGTTAACTTTTTTTCCTGGCATTCACTCCTTTTCTTGAGCCATGCTAGCTGAAAAGCGTAATCAGCATAATTAGCAACACTTCATCTTGTTCTCTTTTGCTTACACTGCCTTCACAGGGCTACATTTTCCTTCCTGTCTCCTCAAATTCATCTTTCATCTCATCCTCTTTTGCACTTCATACTTCCATTAGCTTCTGTCAAACAAATTCAAAGAACCGACAAACTAGCTTAGTTTCTGAAAATCTGCCTCAGTCTTAAAAGTTAGCCAGGCTTCACAGTCAAACGAAGTCAAACTTTCAGATGAACATTAAAAAAGCTATTTCTAAATACAAATCATTTCTAAATACAAATAATATCTAAAAAAAAAAATATATATTTGGCTAGTTTCTATGAGTAATTATAAGCTAGTCTATGCTAGTCTTGACAAAACTTTGCTAATCATGAGGCAATCAGCTAGTTCCTAGATTTCACAAAGGCAGCTGAAGTTTCAAATCTTAATAAATCTAAAAAAAAATTAGCACATTTAAATGGTCTCCACAATTTGGAAAGTTAAAAAAAAAAAAAAAAAAGAAAAAGAAAGAAATCCTGGTAACTGTGACAAATTCAGCTAGTGTAGCTAATTCAGGTAGAAGTAAGGGATTCTGTTAGCCTGTATAAATTTTATTGTTATGCTCCAGGGAAAATTGGCTGTAAATGAGCTAATACTTCTTTGTGGCTATTATAATCCTACAATTTTAAAGTAATATAGAACTAATCCAAAAGATACGAATACCTTGAAAAACCTCAAGGATTTTTTTAAAAATCTGTCAGAATAATTACTAGCAGCTAACAATCATAAGAATTTTTTTCTAGGTTATGTGTTCTAGATTACTATGGTAAGCATAATATACTATAGTACTACTTGGGTAGTTTAAACATTACCCATGGTGGGCACTTTAGAGAGTACCAGGGTAGGTACGAAGGTGCTTCAGTGGGCACCACCGTCAATGTCAGCAAATGTCATGATACTATATTCCCTGTTACCGGTACTGTAACAATGGCCTACCATGGTACTGTACCTGTACCATGGTAAACTTTATTAAGGGTAGCTGAAACATTATAACCTTTATGTTTTATAAAACAATGGTTAATAATTAGTTCAAGGCAAATTTGATGTGTTTAGGTCGGTTGTTGCACTTCTGGATAGCACCATCCAGATGTTGCAAAAAGTGAGACACCTCTATTTGACTAATACAATAAAAGTCAACTTTTATCACTAATTAGACCAAAGAGAGTAAATAAATAGAAAAATCTCAGTCTGTGGAAACTCATCCCTCTCAGAGCTAATGTCTTTACTCCTGTAGCTAGTCTCTGGTCCAATGACCTGTCTTCAGCTTAATAATGCATGATATTGGATAAACCGCAAAAGAGGATCACCTTCAGAGGTCTGCTGTGGTAGTTTTTGACTGCTTGTTCGATCAACTGACATACCAGACCACAGTCCAACAACTGCATTAGGGCCTTTATGAGAACAGTGATTTTATCGTGTATATGAAACACATTAATACGCTGTCCGTGAACGCCTGGTGTGAAAACAGAACATAACATCATTTCAGACTCATTTGAATTCGATTACACTGAGGAAAATCGATACAGGAAAATGCACACATTCTGGCACATTATGGATTCTACTGCCATGAAGTCGTTTTCTGATGATGCTCTGAATGGAGCGGGTGATGTGAGCTTTCTGTGTCAGGGCGCAGCAGTGTGACAGCTCTGGGTGGATTCTGTCCTCCTCTAGCATTAAAGCACCAAACACATTATCGATCGGCCCTGCCCTAAGCCTCAGCCTTGAATGTATTGGATTTATATTTCACAAAGACACACACACAAACACACATACAGTGGTGGCCAAAAGTATTGAGACAAGTATTTTAATAATTCTCATTTTAAAAAAAAAAATCAATATAATAAGAAAAAATTGTCATTTGAGGCAATGAAATTGCTATACAACAGAAGCTGAATACCACACAGTCCCATAGCCCGCTTTTACTAGTTTTTCCAGTTAATTATTAGCACAACTCTTCAGTCAGACAGGCTAGAACTAATTAGTGACATTACACTTCTTCTGCAGAGCGATAACTATAACACATGGCATACTGTATGCACAACTGTACACACAGAGATAACCTGCTAGCCTAAAACCGATGCCACTCTTTTTCTGTCACAAAGCAGTGATAGATGAGTTGTCCAAAAACAGAAAAGGACGAATTAAGATCATCAGAAAACTGAAATGCTCATGATAGATTGAGGAATTTGTGAATTGTTTGTTTGTCTCATTCTTGTTTCACAAAATCGGACTTTCATGAAATAATCAATAACATCTTTGGGAAATTTGGAGATGCATACTTGTCTATAATGCACAATTAATTAATTCATGTAAAAATTAGGTTGAAAGAATTTTTCAAAATCAAAATGAAAAACTCAGAAATTTAGACAATGTTGATTGATTGATTGATTGATTAAGGTATATTTAAGTTAATAACTATGTTTGTATGTCTGGAAAAGAAAAAATATATATATAACAAAATTAGATTTTGGCCAAAACTAAGGTTTTCTGCATAACATCCCAGCTTTAAAACAAACAATACTGTATAATGTACTGTACAATGTATTATATAAAATATTTTAATCACTGTTGAATTTAGATGTTCTGCCCAGATCAGGTTCAACCAAAAAAGTCAGTTTAAAGCCTTGCTAGCTACTGAATTCTTCACATATGCTGTAATAAAGTTGTTTGGTAGCTTTTGTGCCATAAATCTAATTAAGTCAAGTCACATTTTACTGTGGTTTTCCCAGACTGCCACACATAGGACATGATGATAGTGTATGTGTTACTGTAGTTAAATTAGTCAAATGTGTTAACATTAAAACAAGCTGAATTTCCATAAACCTGCCACAGAATTCAATGATTTCCTTAATAATAACTAAAAAAATATATATATATAAAAAAAAAGAAGAAGAAGACATAATAACATGAAAATATCTTGAAATTGATAATACTTCCCAGAAAATAATGCTCAAAATTGGCACAATTATCTGCGAATTAAAAAAGAAATTGTCACAATCAATAGTAACATATGTCTAGAAATTGGTTTGGTTTTCTACAATCTTATATTAAAATGTAGGAAACTTTTATGAGATTTATGAAATTTTCTCTTTTTTATTTATTTTATAAAGATTTATTATTATTATTATTTTTTTTTTTTTTGCAGTGTCATTAATAGAGAGGTGTATAGTGATATTTTAATGTTTTCCTTAAGAACAGGGTCATACAAGGGGTGTTCAAGTCAAATTGGGACATGATGATGAAATTTCTGGTGAACAAAGGCATAAAATTCATTAATTGTCATTTACAGAAGACTTCAAGTACAGTATGGTGATGAGACTCTTAGTCACAGTAAAACATTGGAATAGTGCAAAATAAAAAAAATATATATATATTTGGCTGAGAGCCCACTGCAGTCATTCCTGTGAGCATTCAGCAAGTGGAAAGGAATCGTTTAAAATTGTTGGATTGCAGAATCTGTTTGTGAGAAATGTATACAGTACACGATCATTCACTAACATCACTTGCTTGCGCATTACAAAAACTTGATTGGTAGTTATTTCCACATCACCTATACAATCCTGACCACACTCCATGCCATTTCCGCATTAAAGGAGTTCCTGGGAGGCCAGCTTTTCAGACATGAGACAGGCGGTCCGATCATGGCTCCAGCATACTGAGAAAACATTCAACCTTGATGGTGTCCAAGCAATGTAAAATGCTGAGATAAGTGCATTACTGTTGCAGAGGATTATATAAAGAAAGAAAGGGAGTTTTTACTCCCGGTTTGACTCGAACACCCATAATATTATTTTTATATGTTTTTAACTACTTTTTCTTGTTTTATGGATGTTTCAGATACCCAAGCATAAATGAATGAAAGCTACATATAAACAGATAAAGGTATGGGTTAGGGCTAGGGCTGCTGCCCTTTAAGCAATAAAAATCATTGTAAAATTGATGCTTTTTTTTTTAAGCAGCACTTTTTTATATACAGTAATGAGCATCTATGAACGCTGTTCCAAAGCTAGCTCAAGCTTGGTATCTTATATAGCTAAAGCGACAAAAGGAGGATGGATTGTGAGACTTTTTAAACAGAAACAAACAGGATCCTGTCTCCTCTAAGAGGAAACAAATAATAACCCAAAGCGAGCACATCCATCAGTGGCGCATGACCCGGGTTAAGCACCGTCTCGTGGGTCATTACTGCGATACGAGCTCGGGCAGATGGGAAACACTAAACATTTCATTAAGACGTTAGAGTTTTTCCACTCCGACTCGCGGCCTAAAGATCCGATACATCAAAACATGACAACGATCCACAGAGCTAACGAGAAAACTAATTAGAACGAAGCTGAATCTTGCTGCCAGGAGCGCCACCTATAATGGTCATAATCTGAGCCGTGTAATACGCTAGTGCAAAAAAAAAATAAAACACTTAGGAGACATTTATCATTGGTTTGTGTGCCTCGAGGCTGTGAGATACACACTATAACACACAAAGAACAAAAAAAAAAAATGAAACTCTAGCATTACGGGTGAGTGTTTATGGGAATTATGATTATGTCCTAGCTTGAAATGAGGAGCTAAAAACAGTAGCGACTAAAGAGAGGCGTGCTATAAATCACATCCTCTCTCGTCCTCTCTACAGAGTAAAAAATGTCCTGATCGGGCGAACACGACACAGGCGTCTGTCCACTAACGAAAGTGTTGCTAACAATAGCATGTGACACAGATGGCTTTCAGGCACTCCGGACCTTTTTGTGTGTACTTGTCGTTCTCTCGCATAAACACACTTGATCCTGTCAGCTTTGTGGTTAATTGGTGGGGCGTTCGAGACATCTGTCCATCGCATAAAAATCCCTCGCCATGTGGTGTGTCGAGTCTCTTAGGATGCAGACGCTGTCATTAAGCTCTCGTTTTATTGACTTAAAAAGTTGTTTTCGAAAAAAAACTTTAACTATGCAGCATGGAAACATGTACATGGTTGTGATTTTATTTTTAAAAGCACAAGAAAAGTGCTATGAACACTTTTCTGAAACACTTCACGTCCAAGCTGTTGAAGGAAAATAATCAACAACATATCAGTTTAATGATGATGAAATGCTATTAGTTTATTAGTTTCCAATAGCAGCACTTCCCAAAGTGGTTTATTCCGATTTGCCAGAGATATTACATATTCATTATTTCTAAAACACATCCTTTGTTTCATCTTCTAGCTTTTGTAACTCATTGCATCGAGATGCTTTTCTGCTCACCACTATTGTAAAGAGTGATGATGAGCAAGCACTTTGGCCCCACACCTTCTACTGCTCACTGGAGGCCTCTTGTTTTTCCACCATTCTGTCTGAACTTTAAAAACCCTAAAGTGTGTGAAAGTCTTAGGAGATCTGCACTTTCGGAAATACTTAAACCATTCCATTTGACAGAATACCATGGTTGAAATCACTTAAATCACATTTTAACCAAAACTCTTGCTTTGTCTCTGCATGATGCTTTTTCTACCGTATGACTGGCTGTCTGGATTATCGTAGGATTGACCAAGGGGACGGTGTTTCTATTCTACTTGCTGGTGAGTCTGCAATCTTTGGTTACTTGTTGTACTTGTGGGATTATTTGATAACTGCTTTTAGGCTTTGGAAAGAGGCTCAAAACCTAATTATGTTCATAAATCCTTTCAGGATGAATTGGACATCGTGTGTATGGGTTTGTGTGCTACTTATTCCAAGTGTTTTTACACCGATAAAAGAAACCATTTCTGAAATCAGTGTTGCAGGGCGGCTATCGACCGTGCTTCACACTTCGCCTTAATTACTCTCTTAAACTCTGACATCCAAACAATAAAATGCTAACAGAAAAGGAAAATGAATCGATGGCAGATGCTCAATGCGTGTGCACGAGAGGATGCACCAAACTCGCATCGATTTATCTGAGAAACGCTCTTTGCTGCAATCAAAGACTCTCTTCTCATGGCCGCTTCACCGCGTGAGAGATTCGAGATGGCCGAAACATTCCCTCCTTTTTTTTTTTTTTTTTTTTTTAGGTCAGTTGAATTCGATTGAATTTCAGTAACACAAAAAAAGATATTTAAACAAGACTTTAAAAAAAAGTTTCTTCAGTTTCTTCCTATCTTTAAAACAACCACACAAACACTGTAGTCAGAACTACAGCTAACAAGAACTACAACTCCCAACACCAACGCTCCAACTCACCTAAGTACTAACACATCTGAGACTAATCGCAAAACACAGATATGAGAGACTCGCATACAGTCTTTGTGAAGTATACGCCCTCTGTGACATGTTCCAGTGCCAAGTCTGTACACCAAGGTTAACCATATATATACACACACACACACACACACACACACACACACACACACACACACACACACACACACACACACACACAC
>JAQMYL010000013.1:14653697-14668123 GCA_030014365.1 Clarias pachynema | reverse complement strand
GGACTGAAAGAGCTATTCACTGTGTCAATAAATTCTTATCGTATATTGTGAATACCTGCGTTTGTGTCTGCTTCCTAATCCGCACGTTACAGTATGTAGACCATTAAGTTCGAAAAGTGGGGTCTGTGAAGCATCGGCAGGAATTTGTGTGACATTTTTAATTCGTTTACAGCGGTGGAAATCACAGCCTAACGTTATTAAAAGTTATTGACTGGCCACTTGAATCGAACCAGTTTAACCCAAATTGCAGGAAGTCAAAAACATGTCACCTATAAATGGTCCCAATGTGTTCAGTTGGTAGAAAGTTCCTGGATAAAATGTTCAATTTCACTAGTAATTAACCAAAAAAAAAAAATAAAAAAACACAGCTGGTCTCAATGTAAGCCAGGATCATAAAATAAATATGTAGCGAAGAGGTGTGTGGAATTTATTTAACAGTTAAAAGAGGGCTGTACTGTAGGTATTAAATTTGAGAACCCTTAGGCCTTGTTCACACGGGCATTAAAATCGAGTGTTTTCTGGCGTTCGTAGCGTCCGGTGAGCGCGGATCAAGCACCGAGGGTTTTCTACACATAGGAGTCAGTGAGAGTGTTCACACGGGCTTTGGTGACGTGCGTTTGTCCGGCTGCGCGTTTATACGCCGTCAAAAAAACGCTGCATGCAGCTTTTTCTTGCTGTTCAAATCCCAACTAAGGCAAGAAAAACGTGTCTAGTGCGTTTTCTTCACGTTCATTTTACGCTTCTGAGGACCGGATATATCACATAATCCTACATGCTATACATGGGGAAATGTGGAAAAATATTATTAGTAATTGAAAAACCTTCATAAACCACAAAAAAACTTCCTTTAATCTGACGTATTACGAGCATTTTTAAAATAAGAAGATTAATGTCTAATAGAGCAAAATGGTCCATATTAAAAGGAGGCACCTCAAATAAAGGGCTTTCATATCCAGTTCCCGACACACTGCCTCCACAGGTTAACACACAAACTACAATTTAGGCTGCAGAGTGGCGTTAGACAGAGACAAACGAACTCCAGTGTAGAAGTCAATCGAGCGCCACTACAAAACGCAACATAAACGTCTAGGACGTTCAGAGCGCGTTCGTTTATCCAAAAATTCAACGCCCGTGTGAACAAGGCCTTAATGGGCTCAGTGGAAATTCTGCCCAGTGTCATTAAAAAGCTTTTTATTCATATACTGTATCTATTTATGGACATCATGGTCTGTCTGTATCATGGTCTGTTTATCCATCAATTTTGATTTGTATTATAGGACCAAGAAAATTATTTTTAAGATCCCCCCCAAAATTAAAAACTTTATACTACTACTGTACTGGCTTCTGTAGACTGTGAGTTCTGCCCCCACTTCACCTCTGTAACCAATTAGATCAGAGTTTTCGATCCTTATCCCATCTGTAATCAATCAGAACATGTAAAAAGCGAGATTATGACTCCTTTTCTTGATGCTTGGACTTGACGAAAGTCAATACAACATAGATATCAAAAATAAAAACACATGATTATGCAAATCACGCAATCAATATTAGTTTATATAGCACCATACAGCAACCTAAGTTGAATCAAAGTGCTTTACAGCATTAAAAATTAAATGGCAATAAGATAGCAAAAAAATAAAATCAAATAAAATGATACAATTATAAAAAGACACATGAAACTATCAAAAACCATTCTAAATAAGTGCATATTAAATAATATTAATGCTTATTAATTTATTTATAATGCCTCCCATACACACAATTTCATCCATCCATCCATCCATCCATCCATCTAGAAACATCTGTAGTCCAACTAGGGACTGTGTAGGCCAATGGTGACCATTGTATTTATTTCCATTTTAACGACTATGGTAGGACCCCCGGTCAACATTCACACATGCATTCACACACAACGCACAATTTGGAAACACCAATCAGTCTAAACTGCATGTATTATAACTTAAACTGTCTGTGGGAGGAAACCGAAGTACATGGAGGAAACCCACCAAGCACTGGAAGAACCCCGAACCAAATCAAACCCGAACCCTGGAGGTGCAAGGTGACAGTGCCAACCACTAAGCCACCATGCCGCATATACACAATTACTACACCCCAGCAGCAGCATCCCCTGGATATGATCTAATCTGTTGATTTTATTTTCTCTATTTTCTTTCTCCCCAACTCCCGTCATGCACCATTCAGGAAAGTTTACCGTTTTTGCTGTCTGGGATCGATAATGATATGGTTATTGTTGCTGTCAGGGTTGTAATACAAGAAAAAGATGAACACCCTTTATGCCTATTTTCACGCAATGAAAGAAAAAGTTAAAAGAAAATACACTCGTGTCATATACTCGAACAACTGACAATTTGATCACTTAATAGACTAATGACCTGCTATTTCTTTCTGTCACATCTACGGAACATAATGTCATGTAAATGTCACCAACGACACCCTCTCACTCTATCTCCCTTACACACACACGCGCATTCATATTCATGCGAAACGAATGACAAGATTACAGGTTGTCAGCGTGATTGTCTTTTGGCTGTCAATTTGTGGGCCATTTAGCTCCAGCTGAGATCCAGCACTCACTTTTGTTCGTTTGAATGAATGCTAAAGTTTGATTCGAGTTTTCTACTTTTCTCCTTCTGGAGTTTCCGTGCTTAATGAGAATCTTTTGTAGCCGCCGTCGAAGCGCAGAACATACCGGAAGTCGTTCTCTTGTAATCCCTGAATGTGCTTTTTTTTTTTTTCTTTTTCTTTCCCGCAGGACCGCAAATGTGTTTTGGAGATAATTAGCAGGGAAATTGTTGTTCCTCGTCTGGTCGCTTTGTTAATCCTTCTTACTCGCTCTCTTTTTGAGCGGCTCAAATGGACACGTCACACCTCATTTGTCCAGTATTAGTATTAAGTTGTGGAAGTCGTTTTTTTTGTTCAAATTATTTATTTATTTACCCCCCCCCCCACACACACACATACTTTCTCTCAATGCATACAAGTTGGATTTATATACAGTATATACATATATATATATATATGAAAAAACTGCAGATGTGGAATCTGAGTGATTAAGATCAACTCTAAATGAATACGATCCAATCATTGCTTTTATTGCAATTTTTTTTCATGAATCTGGAGTTAATCTGATTATTCAGTCCATGCGTTCTGTTTATCTGATTCTCTTTAGTTTCTTTATTTTTGCTGTTTATTTTTTTTAATAGAAATCGGGCACAGTGGCTTAGTGATTAGTACTGTCGCCTTGAACCTCCAGGGTCCAGGTTCGATTCCCACCTAGGTCTGCGTGCATGTAGATTACATGTTCTCTTCATGCTTGGTGGGTTTCCTCCGGGTGATCCGGTTTTTCCTCCCACTGTCCAAAGACATGCAGATTAGGTTCCCAAATTGCCTGTTGTGTGTGCACCCTGTAATGAACCCCACTTCGTGCCCATAGACTCTTTGGATAGGCTTCAGGACCTTGCCATCCTGTATATACCCTATTTATTTATTTATTTATTTATTTTGCAGCAATCACATACATTTTTTTTCAAAACTGAATGAAAAAATAAGTAACATCCATTACGCTACAACCAAGGCAGCATCACTGGAAAAAATTCAAGTCCCATTTTGGCTCGAACACATCATATTTCTAATCTAGGAAATTTCTATCAGCCAGAATATTGGTGCAGCAGATACCGTCAATGCCTTACAGTCTCCAGTTCAATCCTGATCTTAAAATACTGTATGGAAACTTCACATTTCAAAACTAAACATGCTTTTCGGATTCATGTACTGTACGTGATCAGCATAGTAGTTTCAGCCTGACCCTGAATGAATAGCAACATTTCATCTGTTCGGCTCTGGACTGTATCAATTGCACCCGAAAGGTTCAGCTCAAGTCTTTTGCAAGAGATTTAAGCTCAGATCTTCTCAGATTAAAAAAAACACCACATCAGATTGTGCATCAGATTCTCCGGATCAGAGCACAGTATCTGCCAAATGAATAAATGTAAATGTAAACAGACAAGCCTCTGAATTATTCATGATGCACGAACAGTCAATAACACTAAGAACACCCTGATCTGCAGACGCAGTCACACGAGTGGAATAAAACAATCTCTCCAATTTAATGGGCTGATAAAAATAAGTAAGTAAATAAATAAATAAATAAATAACTCCAGAGTGTCTCATGACAGTTCGAAGTGAAGTGAGCGTCACCGTGATTTACAATCCACAGCAATTACAGAGGTTGCTCCACACCTCCCATATAGCTATAATACATTATCTGTCTTGTAGCTGTGTGTGTGTGTGTGTGTGTGTGTGTGTGCGTGTGTGTGTGTGTGTGCGGGCATGTGTGCCTGTGTTTAATGTGGTTGCGGCAGTGTGAGTTATGGATAGTCAGATAAAGTATCCTCAGTGGCAGTCATAGGAAGGAGTAATGACTGTTGTGAGATACACCACACACACACACACACACACACACACACACACACACACAATGGCTCGTCAAAGAAAAATAACAGTAAAACTGGTCACACATTTTATGTGTGTGTGTGTGGAGAAGTAAAGTATATTCCCAGAGTCAGCAGAACTGCTTGTGCAATGATGAACTCCATTTAGATTTCTAAGCGGATTTTTAAATTTCCTCAGTGATTGATTTCTCCACCCTACACACACACACACACACACACACACACATACGGTTTTTGTCCAAAAGTGCTGTGAATCGCAAGAAAATTAATAATATGACAAGAATGAAGGGAATTGCATTTAGTATAAGTAAGGTAGTGTGTGTGTGTGTGTGTGTGTGTGTGGTATTATCCGCTCTATCTCAGGTTTCCAGCATTAGTCTTGCCAAAGCTGGAATCACTTTGTTGTATAGCATTTGGTTCTCAATCTGATAGGGGCACAAACTTTTGCACACAATGACATCCATAAGCTATTTGAAGCAGGATGTAGTCACTTAAAAAAAAAAAAAAAAAGAAGGAAAAATTTCGGCCTAATCTATTACTATAATCCATCTGCATACCACACAACTGTGATTGGTTATTTGCGCTGTCAGTCAAACGGCATCTTCTTTTTGAAGTAGGCGGGACCAAACCATACAAAAAAAATAAATAAAAAAAAATAAAGAAAATAAAGAGACACTCTGAAGCAACTTGCTTTTACCGAAGCGCCAGCTGAACGCATACATCTCAATGATTACTTCTTGTTGATACTGAAGAAATGCGTCTAATAACCAGAATGAAATAAATGAACATCTGGTCCTCTAAAGATTTCATCTCAAGAAGAGAGAAAGAATGATATAAGGCGTCAGACAACACGGCGCAAACACTGGCGAACGCATTATGGTGACATTTTTCAGCTTTATCGTTTCACTACAACACAATGGGTCATTAGTGCCTCGGTAATGACGTGTCATTACAACTGAACGACGTCCCTTAGAGACAAAAAAAAAAAAAAAAAAAAAGAAGCACGTCGATACACACTCCCTCACTTTGACTGCCACCATTTACCTAATCGATACACCCTCTGCCTCACGCTTCACATCCTCCGGCTTCAAATGCGCCCAATCCCACGAATCTCACAATCTTTCGTGTGACTTGTTTGATCGGAGGTGTCTCCGCTGTTCAGTCAAACCCTCGTAGCATAAAATTAACATTTGTCCTGGCCGCCCTTGCTGCGTCTCGGTAGGGAATAAAAAGGACAGAAAGGTGTGTGAATGAGCATCAAGATCCTCTCGTCATTCCTGATTCGTTTCCCGCAGAGACAGAAGAGGAAGGGATGACATCTCATCTCAGCGTGATCGGCTATAAACGATTGCCCTTATGAAAAAGGGAGCAAGCTAGAATGATTTTCAATGAGAGCGACTAAAGGGAGTGGGTGCTCAATTAGGCCATGTTGAGAATATTTAGCTTTTTTTCAGGGCACCTAATGAGTCCTCAATCATACTGTACCGATGGACATTGTGAGAGTCTGGAATGACTTTTGTGCTCATATGGATGTGGATATCTATCCAGAATTATTTTTACTCAAGTTTTACTGTATTTTTTTACAACATTGTCAAGTGCATGTGCAAAACCCATCAAGCACCATGATGAACCTGGCTCTTGAACCTGGAACCAGGAAAATGCTTGTGTTTTATTGTTGTACATTTACATTCTGTACATTTGCACAATAATATGAACAAGAACAAATTTCTCGCTTCTATAACAAATAGAAATTGTATATTTATACTATATATCCATAGCAAGGAAGTAAAATGTCCAGTGTGCTGCCCAGTCCCAGGTTCTGATTGCTGGAGCAAGCTACATAAAGAAAAATAAAAAGGTACTAATTGGTTCCTCTCAGTTAATTGGTTCTTCAGGTAAAAATGGTAGGTTTGGTGATATGGTTATGCCCTATTCCAGGGTTTATATATATATATAAACATGGAATTTAGAAATCACATTTTCCAGACATTGAAGTCACTGGATTTTTGAAAGTGCGTATGTTTGTGTGCCCATGTGTAAGCACTGAACAGGTGTTTCGATTCAGTCTGATAGTTCAGTGGTCTGGTTATGGCACATATGTTGTAGACGGAAGTTTTGTATTATTTAACACGCACCTATAGGACATGTATTTAATAAACGCAAACAATCTCATACCTTCTTCGCACTTTTAGTAAGTAAACGTTGTTTGTGGAACCAAACGAGCTTAGAAGGAAGCGGTTAAGGACCATCATAGGAAAGAAATCTCTTTACTTGTTTAAGCCCTGAAATGTTTATCGCATATTTCTTTGTACATGCACACTGGAAACCTATTTGAATGTCAAAAAATTAAGAAAATGTGAATTTTGCATAAAAGGTCCAATTAAAGACCAATAATAAAAAAACAAACAATAAAACATACTCTAAATAGGTCTGCAAGACAACAGTTTACAAAATGAGCAGGAAGGACAGTAATGAGTTGTCCAATCCTGAGCATCAACTGAACTATGCATTTAAAACATAATATATGTATTATAAATATATTACAATTTGTTAGTTATGTGGTATTATTGATAAGTATTTATTTGTTCTAACTAAACACCAGTTTATAAGCAGACTGGCTTTTAGGCCGTAACCTGTTGTACTCAAAACTTGGAAATCAAATTTTCAAATGAAATAAAAATTTTCAAATTTGAATATATAATTTCATACAGGAGAAAATATAATTTTCCTACAGGAGAAAGTATGATATAGCCAATCGATTCAGAATTCCATGTCAGGACCAGGTGGATTACAAAGTTTTTAAAACTTATAATAATATATATTTATTTATTTATTTTTTATTATAATTTTTTTCCGTAAAACGTAAAGCTGATGCGATGGTTATGGTAAGAGGGTGATGTTTGCTAAATGCTTGACATGAGTAAGCAGCTGAAGCACGTTTTACCAGAAATACCAAAGAAAAAAGGGAATTACATTGTAATGAAAGCAGAACCGAGACATGACAATTTAGTATGTCCATAAAGTCATATGTAAAAGTTAGTACACTAAAAGCACATTAAAAGGAGGGCTACTAACTTTTACACATGACTGTATTTGTTTACATACTGACAATTATATTTTTGCATTTATTGTGATGGTTTACTTAACTGAAACATACTTATCAATATGCTCACCTACAAACAAGTATAATAATTCAACTAAATTATTGTTCATTCAAATAAAAAATAAAAAAATCAACAAACATCCACAGTAACTAACTACATTTCCTTGTTAATTTGTAACAAACACAGTAAACATGTTTAGCTTGTTCTCGCTTAGTAGCTAACTTAGAGACCCAACTACTAACTATAATGAAAAATCATGACAAAGATTTAAAGTAATAACTTCTACATACTAATTCTAATAAATTAGAAATTTTATTTAATAAACTAATTAGAATTAGCATTATGCGAGATTTACATTTTATTTATTTATATTATACAGTAAATGTTAATATAACATATTAAATGCATTAAAATATAAAGTACTTATTATTACATATATACTTTTTTACATCTTTTACTAAAATTTTTTTTTTACCATTATTTATTTCTGTTCGACTTGCATATTTTATTTAGCTTGCTAACATACTTAATCACTACCTATACTTAATCATTAACGTATAACAACAAACTCAGTACCTACATTTTTGTCCTTGCGTAGTAGCTCAATTACTAATAAATTAACTTAATTACTATAATAAAAATTATATAAGTGCGAAGTTAAAGTGTGTACTTATTTCTTTGTGATTCAGGTATGTAACATGGTGTAACATGTTAGGGAATTACCGTCATATTATAAAAGCATGAACTAAATGACCCAGACATGACAATATAATATATGTTTATGTATGTCCCTATACTGCATTCTCGCTCCTTCCTTCATTCTCCTTCATACCCCGTCTTTTCCTCCTCTTGTCTCCCTGCAGTTATAGTGATAGGGTGCACGCCATGTTTTGATGCTGGATTTGATAGATTTGTTTGCGGCCGCATTCATTCGGCGCGGATCAGAAGGTCGACGGGGCGTAAAATGGAAATTTGCCTTCAGACTTTGAGGCCGGCACTTGGGGCGCAGAAGTAAAATGAAAAAAAAAAAAAATAAATAAAAAAAGCTGTGTTCCTCCCTCAGCAGACATTTATACTGGCACTGTACTTACTCTGATAACACATACGGCAGATGGGAAAACCTGTTCATGTCGAAAAAAAATCCATCCATATTTCTGATTTACAGCTGAACAAGAATTTACTCTTGTCTTGTCGCATATTTTCAGCTGGTTGGGCTTCAAAATGTTTATTTCCCACATTAAATTTGGAATAAAAACACAGGTACATGTTATGACTTTATTTTGACAATGTTACCCATCGCCATCAATGTGCTATTCACTAAAGGAAATGAATGCTAATCATGAACATTAAGCTATATTAACAAATAAAACTTTACTCACAACTTAAGATTCATAATATACCTAAACATCAAAGAATCTTAACCTACCAGTTTAGCAGCTTGCTTCGTCAAACCACATGCCACCACAACCCCATTACAAGTCTGACAGTAATGGATAAGGCTTGGCGCCAGAAATAATTAGATTAAATTAAAATGCATGCTGTCTGAAAGTGGTGTCTTCAGACTCTAATTAAAATGAATTTTCTTTAAAAAAGCAGACATGAGTGCACCGTCATCGTCTAAAAGTGAAAGGCGAGATGAGAGAGCAGTGATCGAAAACATAGTTAGTGATTCAGATGAAATGACAGTGCTCACAAAACTCCTCAGACATTTTTTTTTCATCATACTTTCTTTAGCCATTCACAACACCATCACCGTTGTGCTGTTTAGTAGCTTGAGCCAGATTTGTTAGCTTAAAGGTGTCCAAAGGTGTCAAGGATCATGATACATTTGGTACCAGAACAAAACAGTGAGCTCAGGTTATACAGTACTGTAGTCTGATCAGCCTAACAATTCTTAATTAAGTTCATTTAAACTTACATTACCACAAATGATGTAACTAAAATAGGTTTATACTAACTAAGTAAACTAATAGCTAATGGAAATAATTGACTGTATATACTAAATAATAACTTGACTTGCATAGTAACAAAATTTAATTACAAAAGCATAACTACATACTTTTTGGTAACCAACTTATAAATAAATATACTAATTAACTTATTTTTCACTTACTTAACACCAACAGCAACAACAAATATCATTTAGAATTAACTAATCTACTGTACGTCCCTTAGAAACTGGTATAATAATAATAATAATAAATGAACTAAAATGATTTATAATTACAATGACTGAATCTACTGTAGTAAGATATAATCTAATTATATCGAACTGACAATATAAAAAAAAACTTGTAGCTTTTGCATGTTAATATGATAAGTTTTACTACAATCAATTACTTCAATCAATTTATTATATATTGCACAAACATCCCAATTTTTATAATTCATTTACCATTATTTATTTTTGTTCAACTTATATTTTACTTGAGTTGAAATTCTGCATTTAATTGAAATATATGTTTATAAATGCTATTTTTTATTAGGAATGACTTAGTAACTGACAGTTACAACTGCACAGTGTTGTTAAAATGTTTATTAAGATATATTTACATTACTGTATATGTTATTACATTTTATTGCTTTGCTCACCTTTGAATTGCTTACATAAGGCATTTTTTTCATTAACCTAATATTATATTTAAAGTATACTATATGTTTAGATGAAATAGTGAACATTTAATTGCCTTTATGAAATTAAAGGTTGATGTTTTTCTAGGATGTAAAATAGTTTTAGAACTAATAAACAACTTTGCTAGTAAAACATCATTGCGATTGGAAGCTTCAGCAACACAAAAGAGACAGTCAAGGTCTCCTGGAGAACTCTCGCAAATAAACACAAGCCACAGAGATGAACTTTTATTTCTAACATTGAATGTTTTTTTTTTTTTTACTTAAATATTTAATGTTAGAATTGCAACACAGTCCTGTAAGCACATTTATGAGACAGTAGAGAAGTAAGAGTGAAAAGGAATTCTGTAATAATAATAAAAAAAATAAAAGAGTAGAAATGTTCTCTCAGAAGTGTATGCTTCAGTACACTTGTACAAATGCACACAAAAATAAGTAGTCAATAGTCAGGCTTATACAAGGTAAGTTTTAAATGATTTCTTTGATTTTAGGCTTATCATAATCTGGTATTCCATTACAGTATACACTATAATTTATATTCTGAAAATGTTATCATGCAGTCAGTTGATGAAAATCTTTAACAACTAGTGAAAAAACACAGGGATACGTGCATTAGTGTAGCAGGGGATTATACAGTATAGAGAAATAAAAGCTGTTTTTAGTCTCATAGCTGTGTTCTGTTATTTTCACACAATTAATACCGGTTTGAACATCTCTCACATCTGCCTATCCATGTTGAACATGGATTTGAGTGTAAATAGTAATATTTAAAGACAATAAATCCGTCAATTCACTCTCTCAACCACACCTTTCTCCGGTCCCCTGGCTTGTGTCACCAGCAGAGTACAGGATGATGGAACACTCTCATTTCACAACAAAGGGAGAGAGACAGGGAAGAAAGGAAGGACAGACAGAAAGACCCCTTACTCTTTACCTCCTCCTTCACAAAGATGGATGAAGTGCACTGGAGAGTCTGCATGAGATCCACCAATCTGCACATACACTACTGTCCTCTGTGTGTGTGTGTGTGTGTGTGTGTGTGTGTGTGTGTGTGTGTGTGTTTACATTACAGCTGCTGCTATTTTTCAGGCACAACCCCATGATTTATCAACCTACCTATACAGAAACACACTTTGTGTGCGTGTGTGTGTGTGTGTGTGTGTGTGTGTGTGTGTGTGTGTGTGTGTGCGTGTGTTCAAAAGCCTGCAGATCAATCTTTTAATTTCTGCCAGCACATGTGATGAGTGACGGATACACACAGGTGTGTCCCTCGCATGGAGTGTATAATAACCAATTACACCGTCTCTCACACACACACCTGAGACTTCGCCTTGAGCGAGCACCACAACAAACATCAAAAGAGACAAAGAGGCTTGACATGCTCCTTCATCATCTTCATCTCTTTTACCTGTAAAAAAAATGAGGTAGCATTTTATTTTATGAGCGGTTTTACTCTATGCTAAAGTAAAAATTTACATCATTATGGGCAATTTGCAAAAATGTTTAATTATTCACAAAAAAAGAAAAGAAAAAAAAAACTTTACAAGGCCTAGAATGGAACAAAACCTGGAAGTTCAGCTATTAGATGATACAAGCTTAAGTGTAATTACATGGCGATTTTCATTCTTATTATCCCTTTTCTTAGTAATTTAGCAACATTTCTGACGTAAATGTTTATATTTCTGACATTTTTCTTCCATTTTGATATCCACAGGATGCTTACACTGACTGTATAAAATACTTGAACATGTACTGTAGTGTCTTAAATCTAGCTAGCTTATCTCAGATGCTGTCATTAGCTGCTACGTCTCTCAGTTGCTTAGCAAGTGCAGTGCATTCCCCACATTAGGACAACAGAGACTGTATGGCTCAAAGAGTCTTGCAAAAGTAGTATCTAAACAAAATGGTCAATACAGTAATATTAACGCGAGGATTTTAATTTTAACGTCTACTGATAGTTTGCATATTCTACAGTACATTAATACATTTTCCAATCTTTCCAAGCATACACACCCACCCTCACACACACACACGCAATTTAATCCGTTCCAGAGGCGAGTTCTTAAAAATAAGATAATCTGTATATAGATAATCTGTATATAATTTGTAAAAACTATAATCCTATTTTTGCTTAATAAAACAATCAAAACATTAAGAAAACACATGTAAATGAAGTAAAATATAAAATTAACCTTAATTTATAGTTCCGGCTCTCTTTTCTTCTTGCTACTGTCCTTGCTAACATTTTTGGGAGCCATAGTGTCATGTCTTTACTGATACTTGCAAAAATGCAAAAAAATATATACAGTATGAGAGAGAGAGAGAGAGAGAGAGAGAAATTAAATTTCACAGATAGCCGGCATTCGGTTCGGCTCGTTCGCATGCCAAAAAAGGCAAATTTCTTGCAAAAATTTCAGTCCTTAAGGAAAAATCTTAAGGACATTCAAACGTATTCAAATACGTATTCCTGGAAGAACTTTGTTTGTTAATGAAAGTAACATTCAGTTATAAAAAAAACAGAATTCAGCAAATACATAATGATAATGTTAATAAAAAATAGCACCAATAAATCCAACTGCTCAATTGTGATTCTGCTAGAGGCAGCCAACTATCAAAAGCCAGTCACTGTTTAAAGACCGCATTAGTCAGAGAAGTAAACGAAAGGTTCAAGGATAACTAAATCTAAAGAAGCTGGAGAGATCCAGAGCTCAATAAACTATTAACAGGATAATTGTACTCTGGAAATGCCACTTAGCAGGGCTTTATGGAAGACTGGTATGGATGGTTTTCACCATCACTGAACCATGGTGGTGGGAGCATCATGGCCACTTGGTTGCTTTTCCATATAATCTACTCTTTACCTATTTTAACTGACCTGTTTGGCTCCCCCCAAACCATTCCATTTTCAATTGAATTCAATTTCACAGATTTCCCACTTTTTCCCCCAAACCTTTATCATGGACTCTCCTCCCCTTCTTACAAATTCACCACATAAAGTATTTCAGCCCACCATCCCATGAACTCTTTCGCTCTTCTTATCTGTTAACCACATATTTTATCTCCTCAGCTTACCATCCAACAGATGGACCATTTTACTTTTCCTACTGCAATCCAGGAATATATGTTAGCTCATCGCACCTGGTCCTAACTACTCCAGAAACATCTAGCCCCCAGACTAGAATTTTTGCTTGTACTACACTATCATCCTTCTTTTGGAAGCAATTTTCATTACTATGAATATTTGTCAGATTTATTAATATATTCATCCACCTGTGGGTTTTAAAGACAGCTTGGCGGATGGTGCAGCTGGTCAGAAACCCTCAGGACGTGAGAATTTTAATTTGAATGCCTACTGATAGTTTGCACATTCTACATCATTACATTTTCCAATCTTTCCAAGCATACACACCCACCCTCACACACACACACACATACTGACCAAGCACTATGTAAGCATTTTGCAAGCCATTTCCATTTTGCTGTTAAAATCAAAACCGTTATTGGCCAGTTTACTTTCAAAATGGGTTGTGTGCTGATTTGCCTGAGCAGCAGGACTGAATCAGGAACATTTATCCTCACAGGAATGGATAGTTCAGGGCATGATTACAAAGACATATTTACTTATTTTCCATTGCAAAACTGTGCAGGTTTGGAGACATGGGGAGCTTTTCTTTTTAAGAACAGGCTCTCATTTTTCTCGGTTTGAGAGCTTAGCCATGATGTAATCAGATAGGATGAGATATAATGGGATGTATTAAGATATACAAATTATAGAAAGTTCCTGCTTTGAGAACATACAGTATCAACCTAAGTTAAATCAACCCTTGTACACAAAAGACCAGACACAGACAACTTTTTTTTCACTGCTTTTACCCAGTTATTATTATTATTATTATTATTATTATTATTATTGGTTGCGGTATTAAGTTTGCTATTTTCCCCCAACAATTATTTTTACAAAACTCAATCTAAATAAATTAATTAAGCATGTTTTCAGGGGACCCATGCTTAGCTTCAGGCAATAAGTCTTTCCTTTTTCACAATTACGCTTTCTAAATCAGAATGTAAAGATTAGACTAACTCCTTTATAGCAGTAGAATTAGGCATAATATTCCTGGTTAGCCCAAGAGCACTGGTGTTGCTAAACATATACTGTATAGGTAATCTAAGCCAGTGTTTTTCAACCTTTTTTGAGCCAAGGTACATTTTTAATTGAAAA
>JAQMYL010000013.1:14633804-14644559 GCA_030014365.1 Clarias pachynema | reverse complement strand
ATGTAGAAAGAAATAAAAATCAGGAACCATCATGGAGTTAGAAAGTGACCTAAAACTTTTGAACGGTAGTGTATATTCATAATAATATGTTTTCTGACATGGTTGTTTAAGGAATCTTAAGGAAAAGCGTCTAATTTTTTTTGACTGGGCAGTGGCATATTATTCTTTTTAATTGCTTCATAGCATACAATGACAAATAAAATAAATATAATACCCTTACACTTGTTTATTTGTATCATGATTTAACATTTCAACCATTTGGAAGAGACTCTGGTTACCGTTATTGCCTAAAGGAAATAAAACAAAATGAAAAGATTTTTTTATTGCTTCTTTCTTAGTGAAGATGTTAAATGGGTTGAACAGAGTTTACTCATGTTTTTTGTACTGCTAACATTTTTAAGAAAAACGATTTGTAACCCCACATAAACAGTCACTTGAGGTAAAGGTCAAACACTAGCATTGTAAAGCAGCCACTCGACTGCTTCAACACATCATCATGCTGCAGATAAACAACTTAATCAATAGAGCAATATCTAACCCTTACTCTACAGGGTGGGTGAAAATTAACTAGACAATATTTAATGGCTATAGAATTTGTAGCATCACTGGAGCACCACCCCATTTTGCCCATACTCTGTGTGCGTGGTTAGACCAGCATTTTCCAGGATGTTGCCTGGGATGATGCGGACCTCATGAATGGCCTCCAAAAACTGCAGATCTTACTCCATGTGATTCTTTTTTCCTGTGTGGCTACGCAAAGGAGGAGGTGTACAGGACAAAGACTCGCACACTGGAGGACTTGGAGGCACGGATTCAGGATGTTCTCAGCAAAATTCCAAACAACTTCCTTTAGAAGACATACCATCTTCGGCCACTTGAGGAAACGTTTTGATGTTTGACGCCACCGGTGTCTACGTTAAAATTTAAAGATTTGCTTTCATTTTCCTATGTAATAAAGTGCATGTCCAATTTGTTTCAAATTTGTTTTAGAAAAAAATTTACTTTATTACCGATTTTTAATGCCTAATTTCTTTTCAACTACCCTGTATATAACGGTTAGGACTTTTGCATATGAATTAGCGACCTCTGTTGTTTTGATGCAGAACTGCATGCAAGTTCTGAGTGATAAAGTACTTTGGGAATAACATATGGGTCAGGTTGCTCAATAATTTACAAACAAAGGTTGTGGAAAAAGCATTACGGGAAACCCGTACTTTACTAAAATCTTTTTATCATGAATTAAAGAAAGGAAAACAAAAATTGTTGTTAAACATTTAACATTTAAAAATGCTACTTAGGAAATTTGATAAACAATAATGAATTATACAATAACATGTGTAAGTATTTACTCCCAAAAACTTCTCCACATTTTGTACTGTTGCAACCTAGACATGAAATAAATTAACTGGGATTTTATACTATGGCCCAGAGGTAGGTTTCTCATCTGCCATACAGAAGGCCCGGGTTCAATTCCCAGCCAGTAGCCAAACTGCTGCTACTGGATGCAGTGCTGGTGCCAAGCCTGGGTAAAATTAGAGGGTTGTATCCGGAAGGAAATCCAGAGTAAAGCCTGTGCCAAGTGGTGTGCGGATCAGAGTCACAACAGGAGCAGTTGAAAGACTAACAAAGTACTGTATAATATTGAAGTAAAAATAATACAGAAAATGTCATATTTGCATCAGTTTTTACCCCCATTGCTATGAAACACCGACAACCCTGCCTAGTAATACAAGACGTTGCTGATCAATCAATGATTTGTAATGAATTTAAAGGCTGCATTTGTAACATCCTACTTTCAAAGTAGCTGATATTATGATAACTGGAAAGTTAAGGCTAAAGATCCCAGTCAGAAATTTCGCAGACATTGGGTGGAACAGTGGTGCCCTTTTACATTCAGGAAGGGTAAAAGGTATAATTATGTGATTGTAAGGAAAGCGTTTAGTGTAAATGCCCTACTTGTTAAATATTTTCATCGTCAGCCAACAACCAGTGATTAGACACAGTGATTATTAACTTTTGTAGTCTTTGTTTTAGCGGCATTACACTGCCTCCCACCCCCATTAGGTTTTTACAACCTGCTACATTAAAATGCTCTTAATATTGTTTACATTACCATTTTTCCCATCAATATTCCATACCCACAACAGGTTTATTTATTATGTTTTATTACATTCTCCTCGCTTGTGTGTGTTTTCCATTTAATCTTCCAATCCATTCATTACCTCTTCAAAAGACCCTCTCTCTTCATCTGTTTGAGAGGTCATGTGATTCTGTCTTCAATCCAGTTCTTCCCTCTGAGCGGAGCAGGTGGTCGAGCGGGATATTCCGGGCACTCTTCCGGAGTCGTGTGTATGTGTGTGTTTGACAGGGATAACACAGATTGCAGTAAATGGCAGAAGAGAAGTCGTGGAGTGAGAACACTGTCTGGGAAATAATCCAAATTCCATCGCGTTTGTGTGTGCATGTGTGTTTACCCACCTATGAACAAAAGTGTGATTATGAGGAAATGGTGCAGGTCTGCGTCACATCATACTGTTATATGTTTGTCCTTCTTGTTTTGCTTTAATAATAGCTATAAGCAATGTTGAATTATTATTCACTGCCTATAAATAAATTTTAAAAAAGCATGTTATCAAAACACAACTAGAAGTGAAAAACCTGTTTCTTCCTTGGTGCCTATGAAAACCCCAAACCTGAACTGTACGTAAAGCTATGATGGCCAACCAGAAACCTGAAAAAAACTTGCACAGAGTACGTCACACTCTGGTTTCAACTACAGGAGATACAGCACATGCATTGGACAGCCTAACAAGCTCAAAATGCCATTAATCTTGTAAACAGTTTGAAACTTTTTTTCATATATATATATATGAAAAATTAAATAGAAAAAAAAATAAGTGACCAATAAGTTCAATAAGTTGTACAACAATGCTTTCAGTTTTTAAGTCGATTAATTCCTTAATACATGATTGATTTAAATATTCAGACTCAAAATAGTGTTTGCTTTTTTATTAATCACACAAATAATAATCAATCATCATCTTGTTTTCACATCACCATTTCCATCCTCAGTGGTTTATATAAGGTTTTTTCCTTCATCTTTGCCTCACGGATCTCAGATCTCATCTTGTGATGTTGTCTTTGACCTAAAAACAGTTTGTATGTGAACAAATGGCAAAACTCTCAGACCCCAAGCCCTTTTTTCAATGTTTATGTACTTGTGGACAAAGCCTGACTTTTATACAATTATTCCTAACAATAAACATAATAGTCTCCGTATCTAATAAATTTCTAGACAAAATTTCAATTACTTCTCATATTTTGCCTTTACTTCTGACTTAATTGAGTTTCCCTTTAACTGGGGTTCCATCCTTCTATCATGTATCAAAATTAGAGTCAACTATAGACCTTTTGTGTCTCAACTTGACCTGATTTCTAATCAGATCCTACGTACATAGAGGTGAATGTCTTGTTAAATTTGATGGCGTAAAGAAAGAAAGAAAGAAAGAAAGAAAGAAATCCAGACGTCAGACAGATTCTGATTGCTCAGCACAACTCATCATGATATTAATTTTATAGGAAACATCTGTATGCATAATTTTTTTTTTAACCTTAGAGTAAACCTACAGTATATTTACGATTTTCACATATTTTTTCTACTAGGTATTCTCTTCATCTAAACAGTGTGTTTTAGCCACTTCTCATTTATGAATTTCCATGTCTCATTTTTTAAAATGCCTGTCCCAGCATCTCCACTGGGTGTCAATCAACAGTGTTACATTATATACCCTTTTATTTAACATTGATATTGCTCAATATTGATGCAAATGAGGTTTTGAGAAATGAATTCACACAAACGAGTTCATATAGAAACGCGCAATAAGCTGTCGCACTGATTTGCTGGGAGAACTTTTTCTCATTATTGAATGTCAGTCAGTTACAGTCTTGTACAGACATAATCTTTGTCTGACTTCTACAATCATTTTTTCATTTAGAGTTTCGAGTCTTTTTTCTTTTTTCAATGTTTGGGCAAGCTTTTATCTAAAGTGAGGCAGAATCCTCTCCATGTTCAGGGCTAAGCAGGTAAAATATAAAACTCTAAAGTCTAGAAGTCCTGACTAGCTAATTGTATATCTATACATGAAATCTTCTCCATTACTTAGATACTGTACATTACACCTGTCCTAAGAAGGCTTTCTCATGCAGTCAAATAAACCGTCCAAATTCACCCGCTCTATACAACGGTATTCTAGCTGAAAGAAGTGTTTGTCTCTCAGGTGACTAAATCATCTTTTCTTAACCCAACACAGGTGTAGGTACTCACTAATTAGCTGCTCCTTCTCCAGGCCTATTCCCTTCTGTGTGTGGTTTAAGTTTATTTCAAATATATTGAATGTTAAACCACAACACCATAGATTTAGAGGAAACCAAACTTATGAGATTAGAGGTACTAGTTAAACCTGCACACCTCTGTAACAGAATAATGGTTTGGTCTGACTTTCCCAAAATAAACTAAAAATATACAGTTTTAAGAATTTTACTATTTAGTACTAATTTATTTAAATTCTCAAAATGGTGCCTGATTTTTCATTAATCACAGTATAATCGTGGGACGTACAACCAATTTTAATAATAAGCAATAAATTATGTAATTTTTATCTCACCTTCTCCCTGAGTTGCTCGATATGCTAGTAATGGTGAGCGCACATGTTTGCCATGGTCTTTGCATCACCATCGCAATGGTTTAAATAAATATGGCCTCACTCGTGGGACCATATTTGTGTCTTCGCCTTCTGTGTTAGCAGGATCTCATCCGCCTCCATCTCTTCACGTCCCTGTGGTGTCGTGGGAGGCAAGTCGTCCTCCATAATCAGCTAAGTGTAGCCTGCTTGTTTTTGCCAATCATATTGCCAGATGGATAAATAACCAAAATTTCAGCCACCAAAATATGTAATTTCACTCTGAAATATGTCACACAGCATGAACAAAAATGCAGTGTGGGTTTCCCTAGCTTGTGAGTCATATTGGACCAAATCATCTACCAAATAAATCTGCCAATAACTTAATCAATGTAATGATGCAGGTAAATAGTGTACTATGTGTATGAGGTAGAATGGAGGTCTTGATTCACATATAGACGGTTATGGTGGCACATTAATTCATTTTGCAACAAATAATGCAAAATCTAATCCGAAGGTTAAGAATAATCTCTCAAAGACGTCACATTGCTGGCAGTCTTGGGATTCACCCTGACAGACCTCTGGAAACTAGTATAATACCTGCTGAGCTACAACTAAATTTAGAGATGGAGACCATATTGCTTACACCAACATGTACAAGAGCAGGTCAGCCTTATTTTTGCAAGCTTACTTCAAACAGCAGCGGTAATAGCAATAGCTCGAGGTAGGTGATGTAGAGAAACTCTGGGTTAATAAAAAGCAAGTGAGGGGTCACATCACGTCAAATCAGCCCAGCGGAAAAGCAGGAGCAGCCATCTGCTCTCCGCCGAGAGAGAAGGAGAGAGGGGGTCTGGAATAAAGAGCATATTAATGGACATGGCAAGAAACAATCAAATTAAGGTAAATGACACCATCTCAGCTGCCCAGCACGGTGCTGTCCATCAACACAACGTTCATTTTTCTGCCTCATTTGGCATAGAATGCCTCTCTGTTTTTCATTTCTCATTCTTGCTCTTTTTGTCTCAGTTTTCAGTAGGACTCCACAACAGTACTGGTGTAGTCATTACAAAGGTGAAGAGAGAGACAGAAGTGTGTGTGTTGTGGTGCGTGAGAGTATTCCATTAGCCGACCAAAAGAGTGCCCGATATCGAGAGTTGTCCACTTGTCATAATGACGACTGAAAGGTAAAATGGCTCCAGAGTGTGTGTTAGCCTCTTCACTGCACTCCACTGGCTCCCTGTGGCTGCTCACATTCACTCCAAGTCCTCAGTGCATGCAGAGTAACCAGGGGAACAGCACCCACCTACAGTACATGGAGGCACTCCAGCCTGTGAGTGGATAAGATCAGGCCAGGAACATCCTAATTTTCAACAGTAACAGGTATCCCAAGGTCAATCATGAAAGTGAACTTTGATAAACCAATCACAAACTTGATCAAATTATGTTCATATTCAGTGGTTCTTGTGGTATAAGTGGAAGCTAACAGGCACATGTAAACTAATGAATGCAAACTAGCATGCAAAGAGTACTTTATTAAACAAACTAATAAGCAAAAACAAAATAATGAACTTACCACATGATAAATGAGCAAGAGCTGATTCATCAAACTAACATATCAAACAAAAGCAAACAAATAGGGAAATGTAAGCTGTCAAACTAAAGCAAACTGAACAATCCAAAACTACCCCACCATACAAAATCAATCCAACCAGGTCAAAACTAACACACCAAACAAAAGTGAAGCAATTAACGAAATTAACCCCACCAAAGTAAACAAAAACTAACCCACCAAGCAAAAGCAACAAATTAACAAAAACTAACCCAAATACAAATGCAATCCAATTAACAAAACTAACACACCAAGCAAATGCAAACCAATTAACACAAACTAATACAAATGCAAACCAATTAACAAACCTAACCTGCCAAGCAAAAGCAGCCAATTAATAAAAACTAACCTGCCAAGCAAAATGAACGAATGAACATAAACCTACCAATCAACAAAAGCAAATCGACTAACAAAAACTTACCTACAAGAGAAAAAATAAGTAAATCAAATAATAACTAAACACCAAACAAAAGCAAACTAATGAGTAAAAATTAGCTTTTAAACTAAAATGAGGAACAACCAAATCGAACAAAGCCAAAAACTTTGGAATAAAAACTATACAAGTAAAAAAAAAAAAAAAAAAAAAGCAAAAACTTTTAAATTTCCTCAACCAGTAAAACAATTTTAAGCTGAAAGTAAAAACTTATAAGTGGTAATTAACCTTATAAGAGCAAAGCACTAATACAATGAAAAAGGGCAAACTTGAGACTAATGCAAGCTAATCTTTATAAATGTAGAAAGCAAATAAATATAAACTAGCAGCTAAAAGCACGTAAAAAAAAAAAAAAGAACACAAACAAAACAAAACAATCTACTGAGGGAGAGCAAACTAGCTCACAAAACTTCATCACCACAGAGAACATACAGGTATGTTGTGCAAAACATCAACTAGTAAGCAAACACATAAACTAGCAGTGAATAAAAAACTAATTTATAATCTATCATGTGAACTTTATCCTGAAGAAACTGCAGTGAACACACACACACACACACACACACACACACAAGAAAACAAGTGACATCTAATTGACTGAGTGTAAGCTATAACAATCCAAGCTATTAAAAGCTAATTTACAGTTAGTTCCGACTGAGTAATCTAATTGGACGATAGGCATTCCAGGAGTCGTGATAATGCACAGTAACAGCACTGAGACATTTAACTATGTATACAGTATCTAACACTCTGCATCCCATGTATTCTACAATTGTTAATTACACTTACTGTTGGTCACAGCGTGGGTGAAAGTAGATCTGTACGGTCTACAATACTGAGAGGAGAGCAGCTACCTGCCAAAATGCACATTAAAAGCTCTTTAGCAGGAAAATATATCTGATAACGTTATGTCATTTTTAAACAACACCTTGTCTACATAATAATTGCTTCTATTACTGTACCTGTGTGTTGTTTTATTTATGCCTGAGCTAAGCTAGAACGCTAACTAGCTCCTAGCACAAAGCAATCGCAAATCCCTCGCTAAATCCTGATGAAGGCCACTACTTGGTGTGTGGAACAAGGGCTTGTATAAACCCTACTGTACATAGTGCACTAGGTTTTGATTTCCCGCTATTTGGGATGGAACCCGGAAATTAACAGAGCTGATATTCTAGTTAGTTCCGCCAGTTGCGGAAGGATATGTGTTGACAGAGGAAAATAACTGGTTAAATAAACAAACAAATCATAATCTGTTGATAATATATGGTGTTTGTGTAATTATTGTATAAAAGCAATATCACACACAATGCTGTGCTGTTGTGCTGGTTATCATCACAGCCGTGTACACAACAGTACAACCTCAGGTGTGATAGTGTTTAATTATTGAACAAGGTAATTTATGATCTTTGTGCAAGAAAAGTGTGTGTGTGTGTGTGTGTGTGTGTGTGTGTGTGTGTGCATGTTCTTGTAGAATTGAAGCTTGAATAGTGTGCACTGAGACCATTGCTATTGTCCAGGTATGTTGTTTTCATGTGTTTGTGTGTGTGTGTGTGTGTGTGTGTGTGTGTGTGTGTGTGTGTGTGTGTGTGTAGTTTCTGCATGCTAATTTGGCCCGTCAATCATGCGTGTCTCCTTCAGTTTCCCTGCAGCCTCAAGTGCAGTCCACCCACGCTGCTATTGCTCTCACCTTTCTCTCCTGTTCACTATCACTTGTTCGCACACACACACACACACACACACACACACACACACACACAAACACACACCAATCACCATGTATCCAGGCACATACTTAGACACTACTTAGACACTTTTTTCAGCCTAATCCTCCATGCACTCACACATTCTCCCTCTCTCTTTATGTGTCTCACTCTCTTACCCATCCAACCCCCCCCCATGCAAACACACACAAACGCTGCCAGTGTGCCACAGGCCACAGTTAGATATATACTATCTACTAATTATCCATATGCTAATTTTCATCTGGAAGTGAAATGCGATTGTTTGTATCTCGGCTCACTGCGACATCATCCTCACAGCTAGGGGGCAGCGTTGTCCTTCTGTCTTATTGTCCACTCTCTCATTTTTGCCCCACATGGTATTCAAATATGACTTGGCCTTCTGTGAAAGACGAGGACCTCAGATAAATCAGAGATATCTATCTATCTATCTACATTTATTCCTCCATCACTCTCGTTCCCATTCCTCTCCTTCCTTCCTCTTTTCCTCATTTACTCTCTTAGCCTTTACATTTACCTTTCTTTTTCTTTCTCCAATTTTAACTCTTTCTTCCTTTTTTCTTTCTTTTTCTAACCATCTTTCTTTGTCTACCAATTCTCACTGTCTCTATTCATCCCGCTATCTTTCAAAACCTTTCTGCTTCTCTCACTTCATCTCTTTCTGCCTGTCTTTCACTCTCAGTCTTTCGCTCTCTGTCTCTCTCGCGTCACTCTTTCTGTGCCACAGTCCCTGCCCCTCTGTCTCTTACATCAATTTGCCTCTTCATCTCTCCCTTGCTCTCAGACACTTAAGTTTGTAGCATGTTAGATAGTACAAAGGTTAAACACACAGATACACACACACACACTTTACAGAAAAGTCAATAGAGACTCAAAAATGTCGCCTCTTGTCTTGCGCTTGTGGCATCTGGGGGATAAGACGTTTATTTTCTGTGTCCACAATGACCCCATTCCTTCAAAGGTCAAAGGTCGAATGCTGTCGCCTGTGGCGTTCGCCATCTCTGCCCAGCGATCACAGATGCCTGGACACACTGGGGGGGCGTGTGTGTAAGCGTGTATGAGTGTGCATGTTAAACGAATCCGCTTGGATGATTACCCCTCGGGAAACTGAGCCACACAAAGGAAGGCGAAAATATTTACCGAAAAAAAAAACGCAATGATTGGCTTCGTTGCGTTCCCCACAACAAATACTTTGTTAAAGAAGACGTGTGTGTGTGTGTGTGTGTGTGCTCTGGAAGAAAAAGGCTAATTGGTGTCGAGTGGCGGTGTGTGAAGGACCTGCAAAAATCACGTCAGGAGTGGTGACAAACAAATACACGGTTTGACTCGAGAGAGCTGTCATGGCGCGACTCTCGCTCAGTCTAGCAGAACAGCGACATGCTGGAATTAGCCTAGCGATCCGAACGGCATAACACACAAGACTTGAGCTTACATTGCTAGATACAGGAAAATAACAAAAATAAAAAAATAAAAAACTGAACGCTACACCACTCTCAATTCTGATTGAGGGTCTTTATTTATTTATTTATTTATTTATTTTTTATATAAAAGCAGCTATTCATGTGCTCTCTGGGAAAAAGGTTACGGTTTCTATAGTAACAGCTGATTTACAGGGACTGTATGCATTTATAAAGAATTCCATATTGCATGTGTGGTTTAACAGTTTTGGAAGGAGTCTCCAGTGTCAGTGCTTTGTAATAGATTTTCAGTATGAGAAAGTCTTCAGCAAAAATGTGTCAGCTTTCTACTTTCATGACGGAGTGAAAGAAAGAAAAGAAATGAAAGAGAACACTTGTTGATATAACAAGATTACAAGAACTACCTTTTAAAATTAGAATTAGCTTTTAAAATTACCTTTAAAGTGCAATATGTTGTTTATTACTTAAAAAAAACAAGCTATACTGTAGTGTTTTATTCTATTCACAATACTGAACGTTATTAAACAAAACTTCACATTAACCTGACCTTAGCCTAGGGATGGAATTCACCAGTGACCACCTGATACAATATTATCACGATACCTACAGTAGGTGCCGATTTGATTAATATTGCGTGATTAATATTACTACGACTGCGTGGCCACTACCAACTCCACCGCAGTCATCAAGTTTGCTGACGACACTGTCGTGGTGGGCCTGATCACCAACAACGATGAGATGGCCTACCTACAGTAGAGGAGATTGGAAATCTGGAGAACTGGTGCCAGAGGACAGCTGTCGATACCTCGGTGTTCACATCACGCAGGACCTGTCATGGTCCTGTCACATCAACACCGTGGTGAAAAAGGCCCGACAG